>JAXUIB010000029.1:2692500-2972500 GCA_036784905.1 Acrossocheilus fasciatus | reverse complement strand
ATGCAGTATTACTCTGGTTTCACCAAGTTTTATGGCAACAATTAAGCTTTCAGGTGTTTTTATTTTTTTTTTTCAAGCTTTCATACAGAGAAAATATATAATTGTCCAGACAGCAGGACTGAGGTACAGCTTGTCCCTCTGAACTGATCATCACAGCATTAGACGAAGAGGTCTGGTTTATTGTGTGTCATGCTGCTCCATCATGAAAACCTGAGAGTGATTCTGTCTAAGTGAGCTTCACAGTGATTCAGTGAAAATCATCAGGTTTTTTTCCCACTTTTTTCAGAGTCATAATAGAGAGCATGAAAGAGCAGTGGCTAATGGCTAGATAAAGATGAATAATCTGGGATATTCATGCTGGAAGGTTTTTGCATACAATAACCTACAATGCAAACCCTGAGAAAATAGTTTGTTGTATTATTCACGCTCTAGTGTATTATAAATACACAGACACATACACCCTCAAACACACTGTTTTGCCTCTTATTTGCTCTCTCTCTCTCTCACACACACACACACACACACACACACACACACACACACACACACACACACACACTCAAATAACACTGAACACACTGAAAACATTTTGCCAGCCACTGTTTTATATGCCATTTTAAAAGTACTGTTATTTTGTCTGTGTGATTTGCAGATGAATAATGTCGTACTGTACTTTAAATTTTCATTGAAGCAGCCAGATTAGATGAAAATCCACTGGTAATACTTATAGTCATACTGGAAGCTCAGCAGGGGTCAAGGAAAAAAATAACCCCTAATGGCACAGTGGGTGGGGGGATGTTCCTGTAGTGAATTCCTAGTATAATACCTTCACAGGGTCACAGAAGAATAAGAGAAACTTTTAAAATTGGGCTCCAGAAAAAATAACCCCTAATGGCACAGTGCGGGGGAAATGTTCCTTTAGTGAATTCCTAGTATAATACCTTCACAGGGTCACAGAAGAATAAGAGAAACTTTTAAAATTGGGCTCCGGTTCTATGATTTTAATACACTTGCATCTCAGACTGCCTAATGCTTTTTCCAACTCTATGAGCTATAGATTTTATACATCTGTTAAAATACTAGGTTTGCTGGTGATATTCAATACCAATTTTATGATATTTTTACCCCTCAGGCCTTTAAAGTAATTTCAGAAAGAACACGTTTTCATTGTGTTTTTCAGAATTTCATATTAAAGTACTTTTTAACCGCAATGTGAACTTCATGAATTTATTGGGTTTTCTTTATTATAAGCTCTCTGCCATTAGCCTGACTACATCAGACTTCGTAATTGCACTCAATTTCAGTTCGCTTCTGTACTCAGTCTGATATAGCAAACCATCTCCCAGTTTATCTCCGGCTCCGCAGCAGCCGGGCCAATCAACGAACAGAGGTCGGGCTGAGAGCCGTGACGTAGACGCTAAGCGCCGAATTTAAGATTGTAGTTTAGGTTTAGGTGAGGGAAATCTAAAACGACAGCGGACAAGGAGACACGGGGTGCTATTCGCTCTTTTGTAGAGAATATTCCCGGCATTTGCCAACTGAAGCCCTAACAAGAAGAGTGTTTGATTCACATTTTGAATGGAGGTGATGTTGTGGCCCTACTCCCAACAGGTTTTGGGAAAAGTTTAATTTCTCAACTGTTACCGATCGTCAGCGAGAAACTGGGGAGGCCAAAGTCCGGCAAGGCAATAATTGTGGATGCGTAGTTTTACTCCACATAATCTGCAAAAGTCGTTCACAGCCATCTTCACTCCAGTATTTTGCTCGGATTTAAATAATGTTTACTTTAGAAACATGTGTGAGCATGTTCTGCATGTGAGATTAATAATTATGCAAGTTACTAAATACTCCTGACATAGCTGTCTTCATCATATCCACTGACCTTCACTAATTAGATTCTGGACAACAATATCAAATTGCTATTTTAAGTGTTTAATGCATTTCATGATAACAAAGAATGGAATTTGTTTCTAAAAGTAATCACAATTTTTATACCATAATAATTAGCCAGTGCAGACTCTAATTAATCTTTCACTGACTTGCACAGTAGTGTTTTTAGTGGGTCAGGTTCTGCTTTAAGGTCACTGTACTGGGGTCAGAGGCAAAGCCACATGACTGTCATAATCTTTATTGTTATGATCCTTGTACCCCAAAGCTCTCCAGTCAGTGACTAACATCTGAGTCATGACCGTTCACCCCTGCCATCTAAAAAAACTGCAAAAAATATAATTCTTTCATTCACTTCCTGAGGGGAAAAAAAATGTAATTTTCTTTTCAATACATTGACATTAAAATAGTGTCTGGCAGCAGCACCTTAAAAAGTATTTTACCTAAACCTGCACCTGTCTGCTGAAACTGAGTAGCAAAGCAGCATTTTGATCACTACAATCCCAAAACAACACACACACTAGTAACAGTATTACACTGCTGAAAGGTTGTATATTTGATATTGTCATTTGCTAACACTGTTTCTCATTTTTAATCTTGAGGTTTAAAGCTGTAGAAAGACGTTCATACTTGTTCAAACTTGAATTTATAATTATTTTTTAAATAATCACTTTTTGCACAGCTATTTTCATTACAATAACATCTAACAGTGACAAGGGGAGTGTCAAGCTCCAAAAAGAACATAACAAATCTAAATATAGGTACCATAAGTCTGACTTATGCACTATATTCAAAGTCTTTGTCTACTAAAATTGAGGAATGAATGAAGGAAGGAAGGAAGGAAGGAAGGAAGGAAGGAAGGAAGGAATGAATGAATGAATGAATGAATGATAGATACATACAAAATTCTATTTCATTGTTACAAATTGTTCAAAGATACAGAATCGATGGACTCCCATAAATTTTGTTTCTAGTCTGGCAGTATGTGCTTGTCTGAAAGTCACGCTCTTGCCTGAGGGCTTTTATGACTTTATCGGGTTGTTGGGGTCTTCTGTAGAAGTGCATGTAAAACAAAAAGGCTAATGGGTTCTGAAAGACATGGGAGTGAACAGAGCTGTTGTCATTGTAGAGGAGGCTGAGAGTCTGACCTTTGCATGATAATGTTTCAAATTCAAGTGATTATGAATGTGTTTCCTCCAAGAGTCATTTTTGTGCCTTTTATGCCTCTGTGTGGTTCCTCCTGGACAATTTAAATATCCTTACTGTATAGTTTTTGGCTGTCTTAAAGACCCCATGGAATCAAAACTTGAGTTTCGTGACTTTTAGATCATGTGTGACAGTTTGGAGGTCATCTATATGCTAGTCTACTAATGAAAGTAGAAAAAAATATTGATTCAATTTCCCTCTTCCCCCTTTATCACTGACTGTTGAGTTGCATAAAGTGTCTCAGGCTACTATATTTCACAATACTCTTGGAACCTAATGATGATATTAATTAAAGCAATTAACAATAATGTTCCAGTGCGATTAGGGAAAGCAATAACATACAAATGACCCAAACTAAACGGTGTGAGAGTCCATGGAGTGGCTCATTTAGCACAGTTCTGCCAGATTGGCCCCAACCTGGGTCCTCCACCTTCCATCCACAGACAGAACAGAAGCCAGACGCTGAACATCGGCCAAACTATTGATAAAAAAGCCAGCCAGTAAAATCAACCCCATTTTCTCCAAAAGCTCAGCAATTACCGAGCAACAGCAACTTACTCTGTGTCATACAACGTGACTGAGCACAGTCAAATAGACAAGGGCAGCAGGATGAAGAGAGCCAGAATGGGAGGAAGTGACAGAGGAAATGAAAGAATGACAAAGGAGAGTTAGATAGGCAGCAAAGAGAGGGAGGAAACACAGGAAAGCGAGCGGGACAGGATAGATTAAGGCAATACACCTAATAATCCACAAAATGACACAATGATTCTAGCACTGAGAATTATTTTCATGTCATGGTTGATATTTGATAAATGTCTGATATATGATTCTATAACAGTGTCTAATTAAAAAAAAATCATTAATATCATTTTAGAATTAAATCCTTTATCATTTTATCATTAATATAAATCATTTTAAGTAAATTTAGGCATCAGAACAATATAATGTACAGTATGTAAAATTTGATAATCATTTTGAGATTTACATTTATTTATTTATTTATTTGTGTTTTTAAAGACTCATTTTAAGTGAGTGTTCCATGACGACAACGGTAATCTAATTATAAAAATAGAAGAATATGAAAAAAATGAACATGTACAATTAAATATCGTCAATATATTGTCCAATACAGTTTTTAAATATTTTTTAATAAAATATAATTTTTTTAATAAATTTAAATGATAAATTAATAAATAAAAAACCTAAATATATGAAGAAAGTATATGTCTGTTTTGTTTTGAAGTTGACTTGGTCATATTTACCATTGTTCTGTGAATTTTAGCGAGTGAATTTTTGCTTAAACAGGAACAATTTTCCTAAACCGTTTTTTTGCAGTGGGTTCAAGTTGGTCACAGTGGTCACTGTGTTGACCAACAAAAAGCTGCTTGATTTAAAAGGGATGTCTTTTTGAGATCTCCTTCATACTTCACAACAGATTGACAATTGACAATGGACCTTTTTGCCCACAAACTGGCAAAACTTCCACTAATGTGACCAGCCCCATAACTCTATAACACACAGCCTCTTATGGCTTTAAATCCTACGGCACTATACGATACGATAAAATACTTCCATCCGGTTTACAATCTGTTGACCATAAAATGCTTTTTGTATGAAGGCACCTCCTAAGGAAACTGTAGTCAGACCAGCTTCAGAACATCAAGGTTAATGATCTAGAACAAATTAAAGTGAGCTCTGGAGGTAATTGAATATTTAATTATACAATCCTCATTTCTGAACAGACAAGATGTTTGGCCACAGGAGTCGGATATGTTCAGATGCCTTCCTGTCTGCTGTATACAGCCTTTGAAGGCAGCATTATGCAGGTTTGGGTCAGTGTTTCTCCCAAGCTTTATGCTATTTTACTGCCTTGACTTTTTGGATTAGGCTCAATGAGCAAGCCGTTTGTAAAAAGCCATGAAATGTTCTCAGTGATTTCTTGATAAAGCATTAAGGATTGAGTGAAATGAAGCCTGCCCTGTTATCTATGTGCTTAAACAGCCGTCTGAGAGCAGTAAATAGATCCTCAAGTAAACAAACGGGTAAACAAACAAAGACTTCAAGTAAAATGTCCACAGCCTCAGGCTATACACACACACTGAGACCATTAAATGGGAGCGAGTGTTTTGTGGGGGTGTGTAGGGACAGGTTATTTTCCAGACCCATAAATTGGGTCGATACGCTTGCACCTCTGTAACCTTCCTGGATGTCACATTTCATCATGTGTATGTGTGTGCAAATTTATCTCTCAATACCGCAGATCAATACAGCTGAACCTGCGCGTGTCCCCTAATAAATATATACTCCTCCATTAAATCAAACACTGTTCTCAAGATACTACATTATAACAGGTCTTGGATCAGCAAGTTTCAGAATCTTCTCAAATAGTATCTATCTGGGTCAAGTTCTTAATTAAATCTCAAGACGGGTGTAAGATCAGCACTTTTGCTCTCTCATAAACTTCTAGACTCTCAAATAGTGATTAACTGCCCCTGAGATGGGCAAACAGTACTGTTTACAACACATAAAAATAAATAAATAGTAGATTTCTTTGTTTATTATTGGTTTAAAAATACAGTAAAATGCTAATATTGTGAAATATTATGACAATTTAAAATGTTTTTTTCAACTGCACAAAATCTTTACTTTTCACACAACTTCTGAAACCTGACACTCAAACAGCAGAACCACACACCAAATCTGCAAAACCAGATACTAATTTTCTGCCTTTAACTCAGTTTTCAATTTCCCGAAACACTTTTTTGCAAAACACACACAAATCTAACAGTTAGTAATATTATGGCAAAGGTGTTTGTAAATGTTTGCTTTTGAGATGTGTTTGTGATATTTTGAATGCAGTGTTTCATTTTGCAAGAGATGTGAGGCATTTTGCATTTTGTGTGTGCAATTCTTGGATTTGTGTGTAAAGTTTGGAAAAAATAGGCAAAGTTTTGAAAATGTGTGTCACATGATCCTTCAGAAATCATTCTAATATGCTGATTTGATGCTAAAGAAACATTTATCATTATTATCAATGCTAAAAAGAAAAAATAGTTGTGCAGCTTACTATTGTTTAGAAACTTGTTTTTTTTTTAAGGATTATCTGATGAATGTGCATTTAAAAAACATCATTTATTTGAAATAGAAATATTTGTAACATTCTTTCAACTTTCAATTTTGAAAGTCAATTTTGACCAATTTAATGCATCCTTGCTCAATAAAAGCATTAAAATCTTTTTAAAAAATTTACTGATTCCAAACTTTTGAACAGTGGTGAACCTCTTAACCAAATGTAAAATGGTAAAACTAGTAAATTAATGCAAAGAAAAATTTTATAAGAAAATATTAAAGAAACTGAACCAATCTTGTATATCAAAACATGAAAAAGGGAAAAAAAGTGGATCTATTGCTGCAGTGGAATGCTTTTTAGAGAAAAAAGAGTGTCAAAAAAATTGTAATTAGTCAATATGATGAAATAACGACATTTTGGAGATATATAACTGGTGCGGTCATCAGTAATCACTATTTGTGTTTAGATGTAGCACTTGTTAATGTGCTTGCCAACAGTGGATTTCACAAGTCTCATAAAGTTCTGCTGTATTAGATCATTGATGACGCCCTTGTCAAACCAGTTTGAGGAAGACAACGGTTATACATTTCATGCGGTTGCCATAGAAACAACCTCTCTCCAATTAAAAATAGATACTTAGTTAGACGTAGAAGAAACAAATTAGTAAACTAAAGAAAAATCAGGTCACCTTTTTCCTTAGAGAAAACTCAAAGGGTCCACATAAAGTATTAGGGATATTGAGTTACCCCATAAAACAGTATATACATCTATACAATTATATAACAAGAAAATCAAGATAAGCTATTCTCAGTATCATGCACAATTTCCACACTTATTACAGAACTCCTCTAGTCACGAAATCTCATTATCAAGAGACAGTAACAAACTCTTCAAACTAATCCTTACGGCTTTATTAATTCTGGCCCAATCCGCGACCTTTGCTAACTTTTTGCAATGTGCAATTGTCACTGACCAATCAAATCATCCCCAAAATCCTCTCTGCCAATGCTTTGTCCGGGCACATCATTAGAAAAGCCATCTATGATTGCAGACTTGTCTAATCGCATTAAGGTCAAAATCAGTGGTGCTCACAGACCAACAGAGAGATAGCAGAACCTCTCAGAGAGGAGACAGATTCTTAAATATAACCAGCTATTCTCTTCTCTACTCATATGCCTACATGTCTCATTCTGGCCTGCTTCTATTCCTTCTGTCTTACTTACTCAAATTCACTTTCTATGCACTTCACACCTACACAGTGACCGTGTTGACTCGCGTGTCCAGTGCGACTGACAACAAGACACATGTTGAGCGTCATGAGGATTCTGCATTTCATTTACAAGCTTGTCTCAACATCAACACTATTCTACTGTAGCCTGGTATTTTTCACACTGGTATTTTGTTCTGGAAATGCAAATCGTCTCAATCTATTTTCAGCATAATTTTTTATTTATTTATGGTATTTTTGCCTGCTGCATACTTTAAAATGTATTTCTTAAATCAAGTAAAACATTTTTTTTTTTTTTTTTGCAAACCACTTAGAACTTACAGGAACACAAGTGAACAGCTTAATGAAGCTTTTCTATTCAATAATTCTACTTGATGCATATTCTACAATGAATAATTTTTATGGTTGCACAGTTTTCAAAGACAAAACACACAGTATTGTTCAATGTAAGATTATTAATCTATTTACACTATACCATTACAAAGTTGGGGTCTGTGAGATTTTTTTATATTTTTGAAATAAGTCTCTTATACTCACCAAGGCTACATTTAGGCCTATATGATTAAAATACAGTAAAAACAGGTATTTTATGAAATATTATTACAATTTAAAGTAACTGATTTCTATTTGAATATTTTTTTTAATGCAGTTTATTCCTGTGATGGAAAAGCAGCCATTAATAAAGTCTTCAGTGTCACATGATCCTACAGAAATCATTCTAATATGCAGATTTGCTGCTCAAGAAACATATATTTTTATTATCAATGTAAAAAACAGTTGTGCTGCTTTATATTTTTGTGGAAACCTTGATAGGATTCTTTGATGAAAATAAAGTTAAAAGGAAAAGCATTTATTAAACAAAAATTTAAAGAGCACCACTTTTGACCAATTTAATGCATCCTTGATAAATTAAAGCAATTCATTAATTTAAAACAAATCTTTACAGACCCCAAACTTTTGAATGGTACTGTATATATACACAGCACAAAATAATGACTAATGAATAAATGACTTCAACTAAAAAAATCTCGCAAACTGTTGCTTTAATTTTAAACACCTAGCCTATTTTTTTTTTTTTTTTTTACAAAATGAGAAAGTAGAGTATAAACAGGAAAGTAGAGAGAAATGAGGGGCAATGGATCAGGATGCCCCATTATTTCTGTAAGCACACAGCTCCTCAACTTCAGCATTGAGCCACAGCTCTCACATGCGCTGCTATGATTAAATACAGTTAAGCTGGCTGACAGCACACACCACACACATACAAACTACACTACACTGTCCCCCAGCTCATAATATCCTTCCTGTCAGCGGGTATATAAGTCAAGATGAACTGGGCAGAGCATGGTCTCTTGGCCTTTGAAAACAACAGTCACGGGTATGACGTGCATCACATGCCTCCCTTACAGGAGTCGAGTCAAATGACCGCAACCTCCTGTGATTCAAATGCTTTTGAACTGTGACCTTCTCTCACAGACAAGCATGCCAGATACTGTAGAAGCTTCATGAAATGAATATAAATACGAAGCCAGATGTTTGACTTCCTTTTGGCAAGGCTGGATAAACGTCCTTCAGTGTCATGAGACCCAGTAAGGGTGATGGGTATGACCAAAAATATTTACTAGAATTTTACATCATGATAATAATAAGAAAATATAGAATTATTTTTGCTGGAAATTAAATAAAGTAATAGTAATACATATTTGATAATCTGGTGAAATTAATAAATTGAAGAGGTAATTAACCAACTCATGTACTGTAAGTAATAACAGTTTCTCCACAAGTAACTTACTCCTTAACTGGAGCCAAATCTTATAGAGGGACAAGTCTGTACTACAGCTTTAATTAGCTATACACATAAATAATTTAAAATATCAGTGTGAAACAGCTTCACAATATGTAAAAAAAGACTGAAATCAGTAAAAACTAAATATTCATATCGATAGTCTGAATGCGTAAGCCACACACAAAGTCACAAATCAGAATGCTACATGTCAGCCAATTGCTACATGGCAAGCTGTGATAACATCTTAAAAAAAGGCTTGATGAAATACTACTCAGTTCAGGCACTGTAAAAGAAAGAGTCATAAATATACAGTAATCCATTTTATTCTTAGTGTTTTTAAATAAGTAGACTGCAGCATTCATTATAGTCAATTGCCCTGAGGATGTGTAAACAAAGTCATGTGAGCTTTAACTGCAACACACTTTGTGTGTGAGGTGTATAATCCACACTAACGCTTCCAAATTATATGCACAATTACTGCCACAGTAATGAAGCATGCTCAGTAATGTAGCTAATACCTTAATAACAACAGCTGTGTAAGAATCAGAGATTTTGTATAAAGGCCGGGACACACCAAAGAACTAGCGGCGACGAAAGCCAATGGTGTTGTCGCCTCGCGTCAGCAGCGTCTGGTACAAAAAGCTATGGTATATTCTTCATTCAAAAGGAGAAGCCGAAACAAGGATATACGAGATATACACAACGTAGACAAAGCAGCGCTTGCTCACAATTTTGATTATCAGTTATGTTGATACCATTCATCATTTTAAGCAGCACGTTGTCGACTTGATTGAACATATACTATTTAAACTGAACTGGACGATGAGATCACTGAATTAAATAATGAAATGCCTTAAACAGAAAATTGAGTGTTTAATCTTGTCATTTTACATTATTGACACACTATTTTCCTATTGATACTGTAAAATTGCTTTGACGCAATTTGTATTGTTAAAAGCGCTATAAAAATAAAGGTGACTTGACTTGACTTATGCTTGGGAAAGACCACGTAATATTAACAGCCTTCTGTCTGTGACACCTTAATTTACTTGCTGGTTATCAACGCTTTCACTTTAATTCTCGGTCACTGACTCGTTCGCTAAACTGAACATCCAATCAGAGTTCTCACTGACGGAACACACCAAGCACAACAAACTAGCCCGACATTGGGCGAAAAGTTGATCGACTAGAGAAACCAGGCTAGTTGTCACACAGATTAGAGTCAAAAGTCCAGTAATAGGATATTTCATTTTTAGACTAAATCAAGCCACTGTTTTTCACACTAACTTTAATAAGGAGTCAACTGAAGATAAAGTTATGAACTAATGCAATAAACTGAGACGAAACCAACGCACTCTTGTTTTCGTTGGTTTAACGAGATCTGAACAACATTCAGTTACATCAAGAAATGTCCTTGGAATAAATGTGTTGCTGTTTCAGCATTAGCACTGTCAAAAAAAAATAATAATAATAATAAGACAAGTTAGAAAAAAATGGGAGAGGACATTAGAGCGAGCATTTCCTGTGTAATACAGACAGTTTTGCTGAGAGGCACGCAATGAAAGCTTACAGTTGTCCTATTATTGTTAACTCCACTGGCCTGATACTGAGAAAAGAAGGACAGGGAGTGCAGAGAACATGACAGATAAAGGAAGGAAGAACAGAAAAGAGAAAAAATACAGTGAGTGCAATTAAGACACAGGACCTATTCAGAAATGAAGAATGACATTTAATCATCTCAGTGATTTTATGAGACACTCTTTTGAATCTCAAAGTCTCATTAATGGTTGTATAATCCCTCCGAGACACCAGTATTGATTTTGATCTATTATTCCCCCTTTCAAAAATCTTCCTCAAATCTAAAGTTGCAATAAACATATTAGGCTGGGCTTTCAAAATTAGGATTTGGATTTCTCTCAAAGCATTCCTCTGCCAATCTTTGAAGTTTCATGATGCGGGAACCTTAGTGACCCTCAGAAATGCACATTTAGAGGTCAAAAGAAGAGTTGCTCTGACCTTTACAAAGAGTCTGAAACCTCAGTATGTCAGTGTGAGAGCGGCACTCTTGCACACTCTAAAGTTTCAGGATCCTGAAACATTTCTACAGCTCCCTGACCGCCCTTGTAAATATCTGAACATTCACAATTGCAGAACTGCAGTACAGTTGCGTTGACTTTTATAAAAGTCTTTCCAGTCAGCTTGAAACCTCAGTAGGATCATCTCAGAGCCCTCTTACACTTGATAAAGTTATGAAAAGCATTTGTGCAACATTTAAAAATGTTGAAAATCCCTTATTTAATTTTGTGGGGAATGTTTCCATTTTATTATGTTACTAAATATGTTGAGAATTGTGAATAAAGGTCAAATACTTCCTTGAAATCTATTAAAGCAAACAGCTATTTTATGTGATTTTGGTATGCTGGAGATTCAAATTGTTAATATTTTCCTGCCAAACTTGTTGCTATGATACATTTCAGAGTTTGAGCTGCTCTTAGATATTATTTATTTAGTGAAACATGGGAACTATTTAGTCGGGTCTCTGAGGACTGAAGCTGGACTATCTACACTACAGACAGAAGGACGCAGAGAAATATACAGAGAATAAAACATGAAATATGAAGGGCTGTTAATTAATGCACATTCACACTGAGAATTTTAAAGATAACTATAACGAAAGCTATATTAGTGTCCACACAAACGGATGATCACATCTTAAAGGGGTCATGAACTGGCTTTGTTTTTTTTATTTTGTACTGTTCTCTGACATCCACTTATAATGTTTTCAAGATTTTTACATCAAAGACATCATAATTTAGAAGCAATAAATTATGCTGTTTTCTGTCCTGTTTTGACCCCCTCATCAGAATGCTCTGTTTGAATGGATGTGGCGGATTGTAGACTCGGAAGTAAATGCCCACTGGCATTGTGTATGTTTGACAGCCTACATCCTTCACAGATGAACGCTGCTGTCATTTAGGTCTAAAATATGCATTAAATATACCATAAATACTCAGTACATATCAAATGATCTGACAAAGCAATAGTGACCATGTGGTAGTACTAGGGCTGTGACGGTGGCATCCTCAAACAGAAGGTGGAGGAACGCAAAGTCTCTAACATCCACCAGCTCTGTGATGTCGTCATGGAGGAGTGGAAAAGGACTCTAGTGTCAACCTGTGAAGCTCTGGTGAACTCCATGCCCAAGAGGGTTAAGGCAGTGCTGGAAAATAATGGTGGCCACACTAATATTGACACTTTGGGCCCAATTTGGACATTTTCACTTGTGTACTCACTTTTGTGGCCAGCGGTTTAGACATTTATGGCTGTGTGTTGAGTTATTTTAAGGGGACAGCAAATATACACTGTTATACAAGCTGTACACTCACTACTTTACATTGTAGCAAAGTGTTATTTCTTCAGTGTCGTCACATGAAAAGATATAATAAAATATTTACAAAAATGTGAGGGGTGTACTCACTTCTGTGAGATACTTTATATATATATATATTAGTGGTGTCAAAATTAGCGCATTAATGCAGGCAATTAATTTTTTAAACGCTTTAAAAATATTTTACGCAATTAACGCAGGGGCAGAGCTAGGTTTGGCCCCCCACTCACAACTGCTAAATAATTGAGTTTATTCAGACGCAGAACGTCTTCATAAGCACATCAAATGGGACACTTTTCAGACGCGCGCTCCAACTTCACCTCAGTGCCAGGCGCTAATAAAACGAGCACGGAAACGTTACCGAAGATGAGGAACTTCAGGAGAACATCAGTGAACTGCGGTCAGATGAGATGTTGTCAGGCCACATGTCAGTAAAAACTAACCTTCCAGTCCTGTCAGCTGTTATACTGTGCTCGTAGCGTGTGCTCTTCAAGTCCACGCACAAATGTTCTGGTGGTGCTCCATTAGGCTATATTAAACCGCTGTATCATATTCAAATCCAAATGAAACTACGAGTATGCAATGTTGTAGTTATGTCGTCAGTTAAGTCATGAAGTCACAAAAAAGGCGATTAAAGCTGTCTTAAAACTGTGCATGCAAGTATTTATTTTTTATGAGTCACATTTAAAGCAGTGTCAGATCTGCATCAGGTTCAGCAGCAGCAGTTTTTAAAGTAGCAGCCAAAATAACCAAATAACCAGTTATGTCTGTTAATCAAAGAACAAAAGATAAAAGAGGAAATCAATATCTTCTGTATTTTTAATCTTTATCTCTATTTAATTTAGAATTTAGTATTTGATAACTTTATTAAATTAGGCTATATTTTCACATAATTTATTTATGTGAAGATTGTTTTAAGTTCACTTAAATTTGAAGCTTTTTAAGTCTAATGAATGTTAAATTGATAGATCTCAATTATACTGTAATGTTGAATGGCTAGTCGATGGTTAAATAGTAGGAAACAAATTCATAGAGACATCAGTTGTTGTCAGTGATACTTGTCTTCAGTCATAATGTGAGATTATTGCAATATAAAGGTATAATTAAATACTTTAATGTTAGGTGGGATTCATCACGATTAATTAAATGTGCGATTAATTAGTTAATTTTTTTTTTAATAAATTGACAGCACTAATATATATACATATCAGCGGGTCTTCACTGATAGAAGTCTCACCCATGTGAGACTTCTATCTCAAATTCACTTTGAGATAGAAGGCACAGCAGATAGCAACTGTGAGTGTGAGTGCTAATGAAAGTGACGTCATAGTCCCCCCACTCTATTAAAAGAACATAAAATTAAAACTGCAGCGCTACAGGAAAGTAGCCTCGACTGTATGTTTTCACATTTTAGATGTATTATCGTGTGTCATGTGTTGAATTTAACTTTTTAAAAAGACGCTGAGGGAATTTCACATGCTCAAAGTCTAGTGCAGTGGTGCGCAACCCTGTCCCTGGAGATATACCTTCCTGCAGAGTTCAGCTCCAACCCTGATCAAACACAACTGAACCAACTAATTAGGATCTGAAGGAGCACTTGATAATTACAGACAGGTGTGTTTGATCAGGGTTGGAACTGAACTCTGCAGGAAGGCAGATCTCCAGGAACAGGGTTGGGCACCTCTGGTCTAGTGTGACCTTGGCTTAATACTTAACACGCCGCACTGCAACAGCTAAAGTCTGTCTACACAGGACGCGAACAAAGCGACCGTTAAAATCATTTGAACTTTGTGTCAGCACGCCATAAATAAAACGAGGCATCAGTTTACTGTCGGGGATTTGTTGTGCCGCGCCACATCCAGTGTAGACAGCATCACTGATTATAATGTATTGTGTTTAGGGTTGGGCCGATAGACGATGCCATCGTCCTTCGCCGATGGCTGATAGACATCACGATGTTGAGCCGGCATCATGATCCCCCCCCCCATATCCCCCGCAATCCACCGCATCTCAGTACCGTGTTCGGAAAGAAAATGACATACTGCGGGACCCCAAAAGGGAATAAATATGAGATGGAAGGAAAATATAAATTTCAGTAGCCTACTTTCTCTCGCAGTTATATCATTGGGTAATTATACTGTATATAGAGAATGAGGAGTTACGTCACAATCTTTCCATTCCGCGTTGCTTTTCTGGAAGGTGCCGCCATATTAACAGGATACGCTGTCCATTCCCATGGTTACTTCTCATTCTCTATACGGATAACTGCTTATCTCCTAATTTTTTTTTTTGCCTTTAAGCTAAACAATCATTCATTCTTCATTGTATCGTCTGCAGGGAAGAGAAGCTAATTTATCGCACTGCATGATAATGACATTTTTTTTCTCTTAGGTTTTGTAGAATTTCATTTACAATGTTGATCTTGTTACCATGAAAACAGTGTCACCCGCTGGACGCTTCCTGCTGCTTAAGCTGTCATATGGTAAATCATCCAAATAAAAGTGTTCAACGAGCTGACAGAAGTCGATCCATTTCTTTGTTTGAAACTTTTAAATGACAAAGTAGGGTAGACTGAGTACATTTGAGACATGTGTACAGTTGAAACACCTTAAATAACTTGTGTACACAAGAACCCAGAGCCGTGATTTTTGCTCCACACATCTGTATTAGTGTTCTCTTTTATCGTGGGAAATTTGAATTGTGTGCGTCTTTCCACTCCAAAGATATTGGCAAAAGTTTTTTTTTTTCCCCAGGTGAGATTTTCATTTCATCATGTCCCTTCCACAACGAATATCTTAGTATTCTTTCATGATTGTTAAACTTAACATATATCATTGCTCTAAAATAGACATATTTTATGACATTGTGCCATGCAAGGTCTTTTCATAATCTAGAGAAACATGTGCACATGTCAGTGGGGTACGGTTGAGGCATAGTGTATCAGCTGTACCCGGATTGGTGTCCTATTGCTTCACATGCTGTTTAGTTGTACAGTGTTATGATAATAGGATAAAAGTCACATTTACACATATGCTATGCAAATTCTGTTAAAAAAATGATATTTGTGATATTTCAACTGTCTATTCTTAATGCACATATTTTCTAACATGAATGTTAAAAGGATTACATAGCATTTTAAGAAATATACAAGGTGGTAAAGTGGGTACAGTTGAGACACCCTTAATAGGCTGCTATGTACTGTATACAGTAACAGTCCAATCATAGAAAATAAAATGTATACAGAGGCTGTGTGTGTTTGTGTACTGGTATTACCCACATTATGGGGACCAAATGTCCCCACAAGTATAGTAATACCAGTAAATTCACCTTATGGGAATATTTTTGTAGGTCCCCATGATGAAACAAGCTTATAAATCACACAGAATGATTGAAAATGTAAAAATGCAGAAAGATCCGAGTGATGTGTAGGTTTAGGGGTAGGGTTAAATAATGTACGGGTATGTATATTGTTATGTTTACATTTATACTGTTTGCCATATATTTTTGTAGTGTTAAATATTTGTTCCTGTTTTGTTTAACTGAATCTGAATTAAATAAAGCAAACAAATGAATTTATTTTTAAACTGCAATTATTTAAAACTGTAATTTTGTAATTTATTACATTTGCTATAAATGGTTAGCCAGCTTTAGAGCATTAAGAATGGGTGTCTCAACTGTACCATGCTACTGTTTCAACTGTACACCATATGGGTACAGCTGAGACAAAATTGCACCTCAAATATCATGTGAAAAGTCACTTCATTTCAGCATCTAGTTTTTGTGTAGTGATGAAAAAAGCAGAAAGTGTCACTACTGTACTCAGTCTACCCTATAATTGTTGTCATTATAAATATTATTTTTTCCATGGCCACGGAGGAGAATCAGAGATTGTGGGTCACATTCATTGATTGTATTTTTATATTTATTTCAACAAATGACAAGCAAAATCAAATCCCTAGGAGCTTGTGAATAGTTTGTAGCATTTTAAAATGCTGGTTTAATGTACTAAGACAGTGATGCTAAAAGTAGGGCTGGTCCGAATACCATTTTTTGAGCTTCGAAGCTTCGGTAGTAATCAACAACGAATATTTGAAGCTTCGGAGGGAGGGGGCTGAACATTTACTTCTCTCTAATAAAGGCAGGAACCTCTGTGTGTCTGTCTGTCTGTTTGCATTTTTATTATGTCGAGAACCATTCATCCAATCGACTTCACGTGTGGTGGGTGTGTTGATGCGGACCCAAGGGAGTGCAGTGTCGCATTTTGGTGCAACATGGACATGCGACACGTTCAGAATTAATAAACTTTTAATAAACTACAGAACAGCACGAGCCAGAAGGGCTTAAATGCTCCAAGAACAGACACTGCACTAGTGATACGAAACACACAGGTCTGTTAAGAGCAATACTTTTAATAAGGCAGCCTAACATTTTTCTAACAAACAAATCACTCACAAATCAGAAATTATAGCAGCACAGTAATTACTGACACCGTTAATGGTAGGCTATTTAAATAAGAATGAAAAACAAATGAACGAAGTTCAACAAACTGTAATAAATAAAGAACACGGTAGCATACTTTCAATAACAGCAACACACATTTTAATTAACAGTTTAAATAAAATAATTTTTTTATGACTACCCTATTCGCAAGTATTTTCCAAGCAAATTAAGTGCACGTTTTTATCATGTGATTAATTACTGATTAACATGATAAATAAAAGCAGCTCGTTTTTTTACACCAACAATATACTATAGGCGTACTACTTACAGAACTCAGGTGATTTTTCAAACTTGATGTACTGCTGTGGTAGGACAGTTTCAAATTGCATACTTGGCACACTGCCTTTGTCTTGTCCTCACTCAATTTAAAGTGCTCCCAAACAGCTGAGGTCTTCGGGCATTTTTGTCTTCTCTTCCAGATTAACTGAATCATGACGTTCATGACGTTCAGAACCGTTTCGCGGGGTATGCCATGGATTCGAGAAAAAAAAAAAACAAAGAAAGAAAAGAATATCCGAGTCTCAAAATTGAAAATCGAATGTAACCCACCGAATGACATGCAGCTAAAAGACATGCAGGTGAGCCAGAATATTAACGTGACATGTTTAAACGTTAAGCGTTCTCCCCCCTTTAGAAAACCGTAATGTAGAAAGCGCTTATAGATTAAGACAGTGATATTTAATGTTCATATTTTGGGCTCATCTGTTTTTCTGCACACATTATCCCCTGTTCAAGTTCTGCTAATACTCACAAGAGTCATACTTGCAATTATTAAACCAACAAAATAAAATCTTTCAAAAACACACAGAAATGCGATTTGTTTATTGAGTGAGAGGCAGTGGGTTTAATCAGTGACATTAACAGATTTACTATTCGGCGTCTCCTTTGGTGTTTTTACACAAAAAAAATAAAGTGAAAAAACATACTGCATTATCCAGTTTTCTCTCTGAACGATGATCTGAGTTACTATTGCAATTCTCCATGCAGCATGAAAAATGGTGACATTTTTCACAATCACGACAAAAAAATCAAATACTGCCCTAAATTCAATGGCGGAAAGGCAGCAAACCTCACATTCTCATTCTCTATATTGTGGGCATCAGGGAGCCACTATTAGGCCTGGCACTGAAACTGCTTTTTGCGCGATCGCCTTTTAGCTTCACTTTCACTTTCGAGATTCAAGATCACACATATATTCTGTTTATACTACGGAGTGGCAGTACTTACCACATATTTTACAAGATTAGATGTTTGTCAGCGGTGCTCGGGATCTGCAAATCATTTGCCATCGTCTCAAGCTGGTCGCACACAGGACGAGAAGCTCAGCGCTACATCTTTACATTGTTTTGAATGTTGTGGCGCCGCTGGTGTGCGTACACTCATAGAAAACTATGTGTTCGAATTTTAAAGAAGTGGTGCAGTGGGGTGCGGTGTGGCGCTGCTCTTCTCATCCAGTGTGCCACCAGCTTCATTCATCTCTCCTTACTCTGTCTGTTTATCTGGTAAGTGAAATTTTATGTACTGTAAAGTAACAGGCAACCGTTGACAATCGTTATTTGTTTTCCTTGACGTTCTGAATACAGATTTATGCTTCGGGCACACCCACTAACTATTCACTTCATTTGTGAATTTTGTGAATTAACAGTCTAAATAAAACAATTTACAGCTAAATGGTATATGCAATAAATACCAAATTGTATTGCAACTGTTACTTTTATTGCACTTATTTATTTAAATTTATGCTTATTATAGAGTGTGTATCAAATGTTTAGTTCCTGTTTGTCCTTATTTGGTTTAGTTCCTGTTTAAATTATTAGTTTCCATGGTTTTTGATTAATTACTTGCACCTGTTTCAGTTCTTCCTGATTATGTTCCCTGTTTATAAGTCCTGTGTTCTCCCCTGGTTGTTTGTCCGCTGTTATATGTCTATATGTCTTCCTGTGTTCCTGTGTTGGATTACTTGTCATTAAAAGACTGTTTATTCTGACCTACTCCTCGTCTCCTCGCTCCTTGCTCCTACATATTGTGACAGTGTGTGACATCACACACATTACCGCCAGTGGCAATCAACCATCGCAGTTGTCATGGCCACCGTCACAGTCCTAGGTAGTACTTTATTTCACAGTCCTGTTACTCATGTACATACTATATATTTATTATAGTAATTACAATAACACGGTACCAACTCTGAACCTGCTCCTAAATCTAACCCTACCCCTTATATTACAAGTACTTTCTTAGGCAGGTATACACTGTAGTACATGTAAGTGCACATACTGTAAAATAAAGTGCAACCCCATGTAATAAAACAGTTACTCACACTAGTGTGGTGCGACATTGAATTCAATATAGTCAGCACAACGTTGTCTTTTAGTTTCACTCTTTCTGAAAATTATGTGTCAACTAGTGCCTTGTTTGTAAATGAATCTGTGGTAAAATGAAGTGAACTAAGGCCCAAGTTCTTACTGACGCGATCTGGATCTTCATTAAAAATAAAGTTCATCAAATAAACTTCATCATTTGGTTTCTGCGTAGACCTGCGTTCGCCTGCGTTTGTTATTCAAACTGCATGAGTGAATCTAAACAGGCAGCGATGTAGAAGCAGACGTTGATCTTCTTCTGTGGAGGCGGGGTTTAGCCACACTATTAAATCATAAAATGGCACATTCCAAAACCTGTCGTTATGGCAGATTGGCTGCAATACAGACTGTTGTTAGACTAACAAGAAAGATTTGAGGTTTTTTTATAGCACAATGACCTCTATCAAAAGATCAAGGGAATTTTGATTTCTCAGTTCATGACCCCTTTAATGTGTGTAAATGCACACTGCAGTTATTTAGTTGCTTTAAATGCTTGAGCAGTCGGGTGAATTCCGATTGTCTGTTTTTATTGTTCATCAGCTGGAAACAAAAATCGTTTTGAAAGTGATTCCAGCGATATTGTTCCTTTGTGCCGTTATCATTTTAGCTGTGGTGTGGACCTCTGTTACACTCATAAAATTAGAACAATTATTAAAACTTTATAGTTATCGTTATAGCTATCATCCTTGGTGTGAATGAGTATTTATTCTTATAAAATGCTGATATAACACTAATATTATACTTTAACATAAACGTAGGTGTTGAGAAAAAGTTCACATCCACGTTTGAAAATGAATAACAGAGAGAGACATTACAGAGCAACAACATAAAGCAAAGAATGAAGTGAAGGAGAAACAAAAAAAAAATCTAAGTGTACGTGTGTGTTACTGCTCAGTGAGCCATTTACTGTAAACATCAATGTCATTTGTCTTTT
Source organism: Acrossocheilus fasciatus (assembly GCA_036784905.1). Lineage (NCBI taxonomy): Eukaryota > Metazoa > Chordata > Actinopteri > Cypriniformes > Cyprinidae > Acrossocheilus > Acrossocheilus fasciatus. The sequence continues at coordinate 2,952,141 of JAXUIB010000029.1, read as the reverse complement.
GTTCTTTCCTCTCTCCCCAGGTTGATATTGATTGTGTTCTTGACCGGAAGATGTCAGTTTGACAGTTTTGTTTCTATGGTAAAAGTATTCAAAGAATAAGCAAAGAAATAGAGTTTGTCTTGGTGTGAGAGGAGGAAGAAAAACTTACATATCAGATTTCATTAAAAGAACAAAATATCGTTCACAACTTTCAGCCATCTCCTGGATTTTAAAACATGAGATCGATGGTTCTTCACAAAATGTATACCACATGTCTACTATGTACAGTACACCCCAGTGCCCTGGAGAAATCACTCTATCAAGTGCAAGGGCTATTTCTCACATTTACTTCCAGAGCGTTGGAGTTAAAGCCAAACTCATATTACATTACTCTCAAATGTATATTATTTATTACACATTCAATGACAGTTATTCGTGATATTATTATGGTTTCTCAATTGTTGTTCATTACAGTTTGTTTTGCATTATTGGTTTGTAAGCACTTACACAGTTTTACAATATTTGCCAAGTAACCTATAAATATATGCGGTATCTTACAAAACAAGAAAAAAAGCATTCAAAAAGTTAGGAAATTCAACAAAGCTGTAAAAATTAAGTGCAAGTAGAACCAGTGTGGGGGGGGGGGATGTTAGCTGTTGGCTTTTTGTGCTGAATATATGTTCCTACTTACTTTAAATGCCTTGAAGAAACTTAAAATGCCAAGTTGTCATAACTTAAAAGCCACCATCATTGTAGCAATTACCTATTTATATACTCTCCTTTTTTAAATAAAGATTTTCAAGTTTTGTCAACTTACAGGTAAACTCTATAAAATGTCAAAGGGGGTATTACTCATTTAAAAAGAATGCATTAATATAAGATGCATAAGATGTCAAATGCATAATATAAGATGTCAAAGGATTTATTACTCATTTTAAAAATATGCATTAAAATAAGATGCATGATATAAGATCTCAAAGGATTTATTGCTCAATTAAAAAAAAAATGCATTACTCCAATTTCAAGTAGCCTAAATCTTTGGTTGTTTTTTCAGCTTTTTTTTACTTCCAGCAATCCAAGATCCAATTAAGAGTTATGTTTTACAGCATATTCCTATGCTGATCAACATACAATCTCACCATTTCTCCAGTATTTATATCTGTCCATAAGGCCAAGCGGTAACACTTTAGAATACTGATCCTTTGTTAATGAATAACTATACAGGAACAAGTGACTAATGCACTATTAACATTGTAGTAACTACTATTACCTAACAAGAAATGATTATTTATTTAGTAAGTAATAGCGCTCAGCTGAAACTGGTAGTTCACTATTAGCTAATCAATAACTACAATTTTTTATATACTGTATATATATATCCTGGAGAACTACTAAGAACTACTTACTAACAGGTTCATAATTAATGTGAATTATGCACAATGTATAATTAATTCTAAAATGAAGATCATGGTAACCCACTAGTAATGACTCAACAATTATCAAATTCTTCAGAAGGAACTACTAATTACTTGGATCAGTATTCTAAAATGAAAATCATCATAACCTCCTAATATTGACTGACGTCATTGTAAGCTTTTGAATATATGTAAGGTTTTGGATAGTAATGACTCATGTGTTACTACATCCTTCTGAAGAAATTACTAATTATCTGGATCAGTATTCTAAAGTGAAGATCACGGTAACCCACTAGTAATGATTTAAGTGTTACCAAATCTAGCAAAATGAATTACTAACCAAAACCTTAAAAAAACCTCAAAAGTTTGCAATGACTTCAGTAATTACTAGATAATTATCACGATCTTCACTTTAGAATACTGATCCAAATAATGACTAATTCCATAACAAGGATGTAGTAACACCTGAATAATTACTATCCAATACTTTACAAAACTCTCAAAAGCTTACAATGACTTCAGTAATTACTAGAGAATTATCATGATCTTCACTTTAGAATACTGATCTAAATAATTAATAATTCCTTCTGAAGAATCTGGTAATACTTGAGTCATTACTAGTGGGTTACCATGACCTTTACTTTATAATTAATTATTCATTATATATTATTCATATTAATTATGAACTTGTATACAGTAGTTCTTAGGGAGGTATGAAAAAATAAGTTACTGATTAGCTAATAGTGAACTACCACATTAGACTAAGCACTATCACTTACTAATGCATTAATCAGAGTTTCTTGTTAGTTATTAGTAGTTACTAGAGTGCTACTATTGCGTTACTCATGTGTTCTTGTGTAGATATTCATTAATGATGGAACAGTATTCTAAAGTGATAATGGCCAAGCCCTTTTCTGAAGGAAAACAATGGAAGCCGAAGGAACCAAATCAGGTTCTTTCCCCCCTTTTTCACCTTGAGCTGCCACTGCTTGAATGAAAAGCCACACTGCTACGTGACTTCATTCTGTGAACAGCACTATATCGAATGACCCAGCGAAAGTCAATGCCCAACAGAGAACCCTTTATTGAACTGAGATAAACTCTTTCTGAAATGTCTAATAACTGTATGATTTACTGACCTCTACATCCTACACTGCTCCACAAACATCCATAGCATCAAAACATAGCGAGCACATGGGTTGCATCTAAGCACCTGGTTCTTTCTCGAAGAACACGAGAGCAGGCGATAGCAGACCATTGCCTCTTACTATTCAATAATTTCAGCGTCTGTGTCATTTGAAGTGAAGTGCCTTGTGCCTTGCTCGTGGATTGCATCCACAGGACTTCAGAGAAAACATGAGCCGGAGCAATTATCTATCCGTCTAATTATTTCCACTTATTTCACCATTTTCTTTCATTTTCATTGTTCAGGAGGAATTTTGATGTTCAGCCTTCTCTATTGTATCTAATATTTCTCAGCACTTTTAAACAAAAAAATATGAGTGCATTTAATCAATGCAAGTAACTGCAAGCCATTCAAGAAGTTTTTAAAACTATTGGATCTGGCAAAAGTTTTGAGTTATTTTTTCTAATCTAGATACTTCAATTTGTTTCTCTACCGCCGTGATTGCCTTCTTCCTACAGGATACCTGCATTTGTCTTATTGTATTATCTTCACAAAAGTGCACTTGAATATGTAAAAGAATATTTCCCAGATTGACCTTGTGAGCCTAGTCACGTCCCTTACATTTTCATTTTGTTATCGTACGGCAACAATATAGCAGGGAGCCGGTCAGGCCTTCATTAAAACAGAGCAACCTTCTGTATTTTCTCTAAAGGCAAGGTCAGAAGCAGCCTGCATTAAAGCAGTCGAGTTAATAAAGAGACAGCCTTTGCATTGATACGAATAACACCCATTGCATAGGGTTGAGAATTCATCCTTTTCCACCCACTGAATGAACTCCGCTATGATTCACATATGAAGGAAACGCAGCATTAAAATGGTTCCCCACTTCAGCAATGTGAATAGGCTTAGAGATTAAGTCAAGTACTGTACATCCTTTCTACAGCACAATGGCTTTCTGGATCAAGAAATGCACTTTCGTGACACTATTTAACCTATACATGAAACAGGATGAAAGAGGAAGAGACCTTTTTAAACAAACTCAAATATCTTCTTTGCATGTTTCATTATATATACTGTATGTGAACAGCTTTGTAATAAAATTTGTATTAAATCCAAAATTAATCTCTAATTTTATATTAATTATATATTATATTGTGGGATCTTTTTTTTTTAAACATTGTAGTAAAAAAGATAAAATTAGACACTTTTGGTAAGATGGAAATTATTAATAACATGAATAACATTAATAATTATTATTAACATTTCCAGTTGGCTTAAAAGCATTGTGTAAGTGGGTACAGTTGATGAATTACTATATAAGGATGTGTTCTGTGCACAATGAATTCAGTTACTGCTTTTTTATGTGAGGTTCAAGAGGTTCTTAACTTAGTGGGCTTATTAGGAACAACAGCGGTCAATGGTTCTGTAATAAGGTTATATTATAGATTATAATTACGACATTAAATCTATTTTGGCTCAAGAAGCTTGTAAAATGCTACTTAATATGATTATGAACAGTTCTTATGTATTGTTGTGATTCTGCATCATTCAGGCAATGCCCTGCATTTGATACAGATACGCAGTCTTTCCAAAAACAGAGCAATGCTTTCAAATACCAAGATAATAATGTAAGTTAATACAGTCATCTCTTTTAAAATTCAGCTTCTACACTGACTGTCAGACAACACCTGATCACAAATTCCTCAAGAAATACACATTGTCTCTCAATGACAATGTCAGAAGTAAAAATTTCAGCTAAACTAATTAAAAGTGTAGTCTGTCTTGCCCACCCAATCAGAATGTAGGTAAAGACAGCATGACTCCTATTTTTACATTTTGTGCATTGATTAAAAGCAAGCTGAGATGGGCTCTGTGTTGAGAAGTTCGAGTAAGGGCTGTAGAATGGCCCGACCAATCACAAAATAACACCAGTAAAAAAGAGCATTAAAAAGTGATAGTATTTTCATGTAAATGCAATGCACAGATTTTTGGTGTCTATAAAGAAGCCTACTATTGGCTCCAGCAGCAGTGACCATGGTGTGGCTGCTGTTGCTTCTCAAACTCCATCTTCCCCTGCTCCCGCTTCAGAAATACGTCCGATTCCTTCCACCTCAGTCCCCCAAAATCACGCTGCTTGTGGAAGCGAAACACTGGACCTAAATTCAAATACACCATCTCAGCCAATATTAAATAGCTACCCTAAATGTACATTTGGTTCTGTATCGCAGGCATTTAATGCTGGATGGTACCACTCGCAACCATGGCTGGAATACAGCATATCACGGGACGCATGCTTCAGTTTCCCCTGTTGCAAGTTCAGTGTCGCTAACAAGAGAGATTGGTTTTTACCTTGAGCGGTTACACCAACTGGAAAGCAGCACTGGAACGCAACAGGGGTTTACAAAAGCATGCATACAGCCAATGTCATGTCCAGACTATGGCAACCTGGTCCGGTTTAAAATGCAGGGAGGGGTCTGGGGAAACTATAGACTGCATGCTAGTGGGCAAAACGCAGCTGGAAAAGAACAGATATTATGTGAAAAGCATTGGAGGTGTAGTTAAATTTCTCTTTATTAGTGAACAAGGGCTGCGTGGAACAACAGAAACCACATGAAACAATAATACATCTGCAGGCCTCTTTCTTAACTTGTTTGAATAAACTTTAGAAAAGGATGCATTTCTGGCTGATATAGTAAAGGGTATACCAAAACATGCAAAGTATACTTCCAAAGACATTCAGAATGAAATAATTGAAAAACTGGCTGATGTGGTGCTTTCAGAGATTAAGCACAGATACACAAATGCTGACTCAGCAGGGTTTTGCCTTAAAAGTGACCGGACACGAGACAAGTATAATGTGTAAAATGTATCTTTAATGATTAGGTTTGTATGCAATTCCTTGCCAGAGGAGCTTTTGATTGGATTTCTTGAATTGCATCAGATACCGAATACATTTCCACTCAAATACTGAGCCACCTCTCTGCTGCTGGCTACAGTGCTGACAACATAGTTAGTCAGTGCTATGATGGTGCCTCAGTGATGAGTGGGGTACGAGGCGGTGTGCAAGCCTTGCTGCAAAACAAGCTTGATTGGTATATACCTTACATTCATTGTTATAACCACCAGCAACATTTAGCTGTTGTGCATGCCAGTGTGATCCATGTGGGAAAAAGTTTTTTGACTTTGCCAATTCCCTATATAACTTTCTCCATCACCGCTACGTGTCTGAAAAGTATGATGCTCCTTGTCTTAAACGATTACTCGAAATTGTATGGACAAGCCATTATGTCGTCACAAAGTGCATAGTTGAGAATGAAGATGTTCTTCTCAGCATTCTCTCAAACACTGCAGAGGATGATTTTGCCACCACTGACCTAAGCACTGAGGCAGCAGGTCTTTTAATCCAAATCAAAAGGCACATTTAAAAAAAAAAAAAATAGGTAAATTTGTAGTCTGGGTGCTTGGAGTCCTGAAACCAGCCAATGCTATTCACCAGTGTCAGACAGTGGACGTGTGTAAAGCTGGTGAGTTTGTCAATGCGTCCTTGCAGTCCCTGAAGGCAATTTGCAGAGATGAGTTTCAGACATGTGGTGATGACGTGTCATACACCCTTCCAAGAGAAGAAGAACACTGAATAAACAACTAGATGACAGTGTTGTGTTTTCCACAGTAGGCCATACTGATTGTGAAAATCCTACAATACCCCCCAGGCAGTCTCTGAAGAGGTCCTTGCTTTCCATTCTTGACAGGACTATCATTGAAATGGAAAATAGATTTTCCACAAAAAAGTTGACTTGATGAAGGCAGTATCTTTTCTTGTGCCCACATCTAGTGGATTTCTAGATTCCACATTGTTGAGCCTCTGCATTTGCTTGCTGGCACTGCAGATAGTGTAAGTCTGGAGAATGAAATTCTTGTTGCCAAACCTATGCTTGCAAAAAAATTTCCGGGTGAAATAGACTTGTCAACTTTGCAAACACCTGCAAATTTACAAAGAAGCCTTTCCAGAGCTACATAAATTGTATGTAACTTCCCTGGTCCTTGGCGTGTCATTCAGCATCATGTGAGAGCTCGTTTTCAACTCTGTCGCGGGGTCTGACCCCTTTTTGTCGATACATGTCACACCCAAGAAAGAGCCATTTAGTGATTTTGGCCCATGAGAAGTCCATAGTAGCTTAGATATGGATGAATTTGTTAGGATATTTGCTAGAAAAAAACAGGAGACTGATGTTGTAAATGTGTATCGTTAGTATGTATAGTAGTATAAGATAAAATAAAATCTATCTTGTTCATTTTACCATGGATTTGTTTACAAACAAGGCACAATTCGATGCGGTATTTGCAAAAAGATTGAAACTAAAGGACGATGCTGTGCTGCTGACTATATTGGATATGACAGCAATGTCGCACCACAAGTGTAAGTAACTGTTTTTATTATGTGATCCCAATTGCTTTGTCTGTTAAATAGGCTGTCAAACATACACAAATGTTAGCCAACCATAGCAGTGGGCGTTTACATCCAAGTCTACTATCCACCACGTCTATTCAAACAGAGCGTTCAGATGAGGAGGGTCAAAAACTGGACAGAAAACAGCTTACTTCAAAATTATGATGTTTTTTGATGTAAAAATCTTGATAACATTATAAGTGGACCTCAGATAACATTACAAAATAAAACACAGAGGCAGTTCATTACCCCTTTAAGATATTATATATATATGTATATGTGTGTGTGTGTGTGTGTGTGTGTGTGTGTGTGTGTGTGTGTGTGTGTGTGTGTGTGTGTGCGTGCGCATGTTTTGTCTTTGAACACCTACTCCACAAGCAAGTAGGCCTACTTACAAACTTAACTGCTTAACAACACAAGTTCTACTGACACTTAATTTCTAAAGTATAATTAAAAACATTATTAAAGAACAATCACAAGGAGTGTGCTACTTGCTTACAACTGATACAAAAATTTAATAAAAAAAACAACACACAGATGGGCGCACATTGATTTATCTCTGTGGCTGAGCAATAACATTTCTCAAAACCTTCTAACCAAAACCACAATTATTTTTCTTAATATATTCAGATATATTAATATCTTATAACAAGAAAACATACTTTACAACTGTCAGCATTTTTTCCCTCTGTTTTCATGTTGGGCAGGCTAATGTTTTGGCCACAGTTCAGCATCTTTCAGCACATTTGTTGCATTTACGTTAAGTTCTACTTTGCAAGCAATGTACATACTGGCCTGTGGATCAGGTATTACTCCATCATAAATTAATAAAAAGTTAGGATGATAAGCAATGTTATGAAGAACTGTATTAACAAGAACTGCAATGTTTTGAAGAACTATGTTAATATCTAATCCCAAATTTATCACACAAACATTATGGTAAAACTACATCCCATGTTAATTAAGGTTTTCCTGTGCTGCTGCTAATTAAATGTTACTAAAACGTTGTTTAATGGTGTGTTCCACTGTGACAACTAACCCCATAAAGTGTGACATATAACCTCCATCTCCTAAAGAGATGGTATATAAAGCAAATTTATGCACACATTTGAGAGTGGCATTCCATCTCTGACCTTCCCTGATAAGTAGCTGGTGTGAAGATGGCATTAGCAGTGAGAGCACAGGTAGCTTAACTGCTGTTGATAGAGCACCATAATAATTATGAAGAAATAAGCCAGTCGCTATGTTGTAGTGTTTGCAGATTTATGTAGAAATGAGGAACCTGCTGACTGCAGGAGAAAATGTAAATTAGAAAGCATTTACTTTTCTAAAAACATCACAGGACTGTTAGAAAGAGGAAAGGCTCTTGGCGTAATGAGCCTTAGAGCATTTTTTGCTGTTATGTAATTAAACAGATAGTGGTACAGTATGTTTCCTGACAAATACAGTATTTTGCTGCAGAATGAAAGCAAAAGATGATATTTTGAAGAATGTTTTAACTGCTTTTGTACATAGAGAAAAAAGACAAAAAAAACTGTCAATGGTGGCCCTTTCAGAAGGTATTGATAGGTACTAATATACATCTTTAAGGTATTAATAAGGTATTAATATTAACTTTCTAAAGGCTACCATTCAAGTGTCTGCTTTTGTACCCTTTTTTTGTGGGAGTCAGAGAAAACCATCTAACATAACAGACTTTCATTGTATGAAAGACACTGAGGCATTCTTTAAAATGTCTTCTTTTGTGTTCAGCAGAAGAAAGAAAATCATACAGGTTTGGAATGACATGAAGGGCGAATAAATGATGACAGCTTTTTCATTTTTGCATACACATACAGTACTTTCGCTTGATCACCATTAAGTGCCTCTCCAACAGTAGAAAACCAAACACATTTTGTTTTCTTAGATACTCAAATCTTCACTCCCACTCTGATTTGGGTCTGTGCTCGGCTGCTGCTCTTGTATTGTTGTAACTCAGTGTGGAATAAATCAAATTGTTGCTTAGAATCAGAAAGCTTGTGTAATCCTGTTCAGCAGAGTGATGTAGAAGAACTAATTATCAGTTTTGAAACAATAATGCAATTCCAACCTGTCCGTGTAATGTTCACGGACTTAATTAACCTCCGAATCTGTGGTGGCATCACGGAATCGCCGAAAATTCCGTGTTGGGCTCACAGGAGGCATCAGCCGTGGTCCATGCACGGATTTACTGGTTCAACACCAGCGCTGCATCGGACCACGTAAAAAGAGTGACTCCGATGCAGTTATACTTTCACTGGAGTACCTGACAGCCCCTACCCTAAACCTACCCAGTTCTGAACAATAATGATGGCGATAAGTTTCCCAGTATCGTGTCGGCATATTGATGCTAAGGGTTTCCGTGCGTGGAGCACGGCTGATGCCTGTCACTGACTTACATTGGTATCACTTCTGTGAGCCCATCACGGAATTTTTTCTGTGAGCCCATCACGGAATTTTCGGCGATTCCGTGATGGCACCACAGATTCGGAGGTTAATTAAGTCCGTGCACATTACACGGAATTCTGTGAGATCACGTTGTGCAATTCCCTTTATGAACCAGAGAGATGAGTTTAAATTGATACACCTCATATATATTTTTCTCTGTTACTTGAAGTCACTCTTCAAAGATCAGATTGCATTTTTACTCCAAGTCCTGCACATAACTGACCTATAGCACTTTAAAGTTAACTTTAGCAAGACCAAAGGTGTTCACTTAATGAGGGATCACACATAAGTCGCCTCAGGCTTTAAAAACATGCCATAATTACAACAAGGTCCTGAACACTTCTAGCTCAGTCTCACCTGGAGTAAAACTCAAATCTCAACTCCCACATGCTAATATATAGAGTCTGACTCAAGCAGCTGTGCAAGTAAACACAAAACCATGCGTGGGCTCTACTCCTCCATGCCTGGGTGACATTTTCAAGAATGTGATGAACCCTCTGCATTGAAATATTGTGAGAGACCTCAGTGAAGTAGCCTCATCTGAAATCATTACTGTGGAGAAGTGAGGGCTTGACAGCTTCTCCATTGAGAAACTTGCTATGGAAATGGAATTCATTTGTTTAATTAACACACAAACAAAGAGCTCATTATTGTTGCCAGCGGTCACTTCACTAACAGCAAAGATATTCAAGGCCTGTAATTAGCATCTACATGCTGTATTGTCAATCACAAAAGCAATTTAAAGGTGTGAAATGAGTATAAACAATAAGTCAAGTTGAATTTCATTTCTCTTGACTTCATGAACTGTATATTACTCTGGAAATGATGAGAAACTTCTTTAAAAGCAATGTCTTGCATCCATTAGCTTTAAAAATCACAAGAAGGTTTTAAAAATATTTTGTTAGTACAACACGACTTACAACAAAAAGTCATTTTAGTGTTTAGTGTTGAAAAGCGTAAGCTTTATGTAATTTTCTTAAATTCACTGAATGTTTTTGTTTTTTGAATTTACACATACACTATCCTTCAAACTTTTTGAGTCAGTAAGATTGTAAATAAAAAAAAATAAAAAAAATACATGTATTCAGTAGGGATACATTAAATTGGTCAAAAGTGACAGTATATTTCCAAGATATTTTATTTGCTGGCATAAATATAAATTTGGCCAGGTTGCGGGTTAGGATCTGGAAAAGGGTGGAACGTCTGAATGGGAGGACCTTTCAAATTTTGTAACAACACACCCTTATGGCACAACTTTAATTTTTTATGTGGAAATCGGCCATTTCTCCAGCCCTCTTGGTCGACATTGGGCATAAACACATGCGGTGACATATGATAACTGCTTTACTCTGCACATGTGTGATTGTTGTCATATTTTCTATAAAAATCTAAAATACATGTTTGAATTAAAATAAAAATGGATGATAAATACGCCTTTCGTATGGAATTAAATAGCAAGCACTTTGAGTGTCTTGTTCGTCATATTTATATTCATATTAAAGCAACATAACTGAAATGATATCATGTTTATCAGCAGCACAGCATATGAGTGAGAATAACGCGATATCGGTGTCGGCGCAGTCTCAAGTCGGACAAAATTTCTAACCGGCATGCACTGCTTCAAGTCAGAATTTGATCGACCTGCGCATCGCTGCGTTAAGTCGAACGCACCTGACAGTTCTTTATGAATTGAATCATTAGGCTTGTTCGACTTGAAGCAGATCATCACCATCAGAATGATCGATGTGTGACATCAAAGTACCGCAAGAGCTATTAGGCTTGTTTGAGATGAGCAAAATCTGCACAGAACCGATCATCAGTGATCACCGTGAGATGCATGCCGGTTAGAAAAGTGTTCGAGTTAAGTCCGTCTTGCTCTGATGTCATGCTGATGTGAACCAAAAAACTCTCACGACGGCCAGGCAGCTGTGTCGGATTGAGCAGTCACGCGCAGTTGCTCTCCACCGACTGCACTGATCAAAAGCGTGATGGGAAAAGACTGACAACACAGCTTAATGCTCATTGGTTCAGACAACCGTGATGCTGCGTTCTAAAATGTTCTAAAATGTTTTATTTTTTATCATGCGATTATGTATTTAAATTATCCATGAATATTTCCAAACACTATGTCAGTGCGATCTCTGTATGAGATATGTGATTGTTGTCATATTTCTATAAAAATGTAAAATACATGTTTGTATTAAAGTAGAAATGGATGATAAATACGCATAAATAGAAATAAATAGCAAGCATCACATTGTCTTGTTCATCATATTTATATTAGTGCTGTCAAAAGATTTAAAAAAATAACTGTAACAGTTATGGACTTTTATTTGTGTTTTCATTCCCCGTGTGTGCCCTGTGACCTAGTTTCTGTCTTCCATTGATTGTATGATTTGATTCCAGGTGTGTCTCCTTAGTTCTGTGATTGTCCTGTCTTTATAAACCCCAGTCCTTTCAGTTAGAGTTTGTCGGTCTTTGAGTGTCCACCCTACATGTTCTCTGTGTTCTCCATTTGTTCATTAAAGACTCTTTACGTGTATTCCTCGTCTCCTCGTTCCTGCCTCCCGTGACCGTGACAGAAAGACCGACCCAAACAAAAGAAAGTAGCTGCGTCTTTCCCCTCGTTTTGTTTTCCGTTTTTATTTTTCCGTTTTGTCATGAATGACCCTGCCTGCTTCCTCCTCATGCTGGAGCAGAGGAGCCTTTCCCTCGAGGACCATACGAGACTATTCGTGGAGATATCCAACTACACCCACTACCCGGACTACTGCCTCTGCACGTTCTACCGGACGAGCCTGAACGACGAGTGCAGAGCGCGGTTGTCCGGGGATGGTCCTCGGGGAGATTTTGCCACCTTTGTGGAGTGGGTACTGGTGTCTTGTGGATCCCCACTGACCGTGGACTACGAGGAGGATGTCACCAGTCCCACTCCTGACCCAGAGCCCAGCCCACCATCACCCCGAGCCGCAGAGCGTCAGCCCGAGCCCACCGCGGACGGAGAGCCAGAGCCCATAGCAACCCACGAGCAAGAAGGAGCGACTGAGCTGGAGATTGCCCTGGAGCCAGAGCCTCACCGACAGTCCGATCAGGTGCGAGAGCCGGCTACATCGCACGCGACAGTGGAGGTTACAGTGGAGCGTGAGGAGGCCGAAGAAAGCCCCGCCCACTGCACCGCCGCTGAGGGTGAGAAATCGGTAAGGACTCTGAGGACTTAATAAATTGGGAAACTCATGCAGACATGCCTTCCATGCTCACGCCTTCATCTGAAATCTCTAACTACCCTGAATGGCCTACCTACCTGGATTACCCACCCACCTTCCGTCTCCTGCCTCCTCCTATCATCCCTGCCACCTCAGCGCCGCCACCGCTGCATCCTGGCAGCCCCTCTGCTCACCCTCAGCCCACCATCTGTGCAGTGGGATCGCCGCGGGTCTGCCTGTCTCCATCGGCGTCGTGGCTGGGGGATCCCTCGTCTCCGCCTCCAGCCTCTGAGTCCTGGACTCCACCTCAGCCCTCCGACCCGTCGGCTCCACCTCAGCTCCTAGCTCCCTCATCTCCACCGTCGCCCATCGGCCCACCAGCTCCACCGGGCTCCTTCGTCCCTCCGGCTCCGCCTTGGTCGGTTGTCATCCCGCCATCGCCTCAGGACTCCACTCCTCTGGCTGTGCCTCGTCGCTCCGTTCCCCCGGCTTCGTTGGGCTCCTCCCTCCCTCCAGCTCCACCTTGGTCCTCAGTCGCTCCGGCTCCGCCGCGGACCTCCGGATCTCCGCATCTGTCTGCCTCGGTCGCCAGAGCCCTCGGCTCCACCTTGGCCCTCTGGATCCTCGGCTTCGCCCGGACTCATCTGCGCTCGGGCTCCTCCTCCACCTGCTCTGCCGCCGTCGGTCGGCCCCTTGGAGTCGGCAGCCATTCCTCCTCCATGGCTCCTCCCTCCGTCGGCTCCACCCTGGGCCGTCTTCATGGCTGTGGCCTGGGTCCTGCTGGGCTCCTCCGGCTCCGGGTCCCTCCTGTCTCCGTCCTGGCTCCTCCCTCCATCTGACCCGCCCTGGCTCCTTCCATCTCCACCCTGGAATCTGGTAGTCGTCCTCCTCCCGGGTGTCTGTCCTCCGCCCGAACCTCCTCCGGTATTCCCTGCTTTCCTGCCAGCCTTTCGCCATTCCCCTTCTCCTTCCCCTTCTACGGCGCGGGGACGCTCCTTCCGGGAGGGGGGCGAACTGTAACAGTTATGGACTTTTATTTGTGTTTTCATTCCCCGTGTGTGCCCTGTGACCTAGTTTCTGTCTTCCATTGATTGTATGATTTGATTCCAGGTGTGTCTCCTTAGTTCTGTGATTGTCCTGTCTTTATAAACCCCAGTCCTTTCAGTTAGAGTTTGTCGGTCTTTGAGTGTCCACCCTACATGTTCTCTGTGTTCTCCATTTGTTCATTAAAGACTCTTTACGTGTATTCCTCGTCTCCTCGTTCCTGCCTCCCGTGACCGTGACAATAACTAATTAATCGCACATTTTTTCTTAAATTAATCGCGATTATTAATCGCAATTAATCCCACCTAGCATTAAACTTTTTAATTATACTTTTATATAGCAATAATTTCATATTCAATCTTCAAATTAATGTAGAAGCCACATAAAGTATATTTTCTAATTATTTGTTCAATGCCATCTTTTTTATGACTAAAAGCAAGTATCACTGATACCAACTGATGTCACTATGGATTTTTTTCCCCTAATATTTAACCATTGACTATAGCCACTCAACATTACAGTATAATTGAGTATAATAAACTATCAATTTAACATTTATTAGACTTTAAAAAATAACTTCTAATTTAAGTGAGCTTAAAACAATCTTCACATAAATGCATTATAATAAATGTCATATAGTCTATAGCTACCTGTGCCCTTCAGTAAGAAAATATAGTCTAATTTAATAAAGTTATCAAACACTAAATTCTAAATTAAATAAAGATCAAGCTTAAGACTACAGAAGTTATTGATTTCCTCTTTTAATTTTATTCTTTGATTAACAGACATCACAGCAGCTGGTTATTAGGTTATTTTGGCTGCTACTTTAAAGGAACAATCCACTTTTTTTGAAAATAGGCTCATTTTCCAGCTCCCCAAGAGTTAAACAGTTGAGTTTTACTATTTTCGAATCCATTCAGCCGATCTCCGGGTCTGGCGGTAGCACTTTTAGCTGCAACTTAGCATAGATAATTGAATCTGATTAGACCGTAAGCATCTCACTCAAAAATGACCAAAGAGTTTCAATATTTTTCCTATTTAAAACTTGACTCTTTTGTAGTCAAGTTTAGTTCCCAGCTACATCATAACTAGTTACCTAGCTGGGGACTACTTTCAGGCGCTGTGTAAAGCAAAGTTCCTTGATGTGCTACACATGCACAGCTTACTAGGGACATTGGTGCCCCTATGTCATCTGCAATACTTTCTCTTAGGCAGATCTGCTTAGCACAAACCTCCCTGCCCGAAACTATCAGAAAAGAACTGACTTACATGCAGGTTACTCCTGGTCGAGTTTTTCACCAAGATTCTCAAGCAATGCTTGACAAAGCAGAACAAGAGAGTCAGTGCAGTGCACAATTGGTCACTTTAGAATAACTAGACAGTCATATCAAGGCTGTCAGCCTCCTCAGCCTCCCCACTTTAATCGGTCATCAGTTAGGGATGCACCACAGAGAAAGTGGAATCCCAGGGGCTCAGGCCCCCAAGAAGGGACTGCATAGCAATACCAAAAGGGTGGCCGGACTGTGCTCCCAACTATGCCTGGACAGTTGGGAGGAAAGAATTTCAAACCATTGGATACTGTCTACAGTAAAAAATGGTTACAGAATTCAGTTCCGGTGTCGACCTCCCCCATTTTTAGGAGTACAAATGACTGTGGTAAAAAATCCAGGCACAGATTTTATCAGAAGAAATTGCGACCCTTCTAAAAAATAAGGCAATTTCTCAGCTAAAGCTCAATGAACAGCTCACTGAGTTTTATTGGAATTATTTCCTCGTGCCCAAAAAAGATGGTGGTCTCCGACCCATCTTAGACCTGAGACATTTAAATACATACATAAAGGTACTGCGGTTCAAGATGCTGACCACGGCACAAATCTTGGAGACTATAGAACCAAACGAATGGTTCACAACAATAGATATCAAAGACGTGTATTTTCATGTACCCATTCACCCAGACCACAAAAAGTTCCTTCGTTTTGCCTTTCAAAGCCAGGCATATCAGTTTGAGGTCCTCCCCATCGGTCTCTCCCTGACAATGACAGCATCACTCGCTCCACAGAGGGTAACAGCATTATCTACTCAGGCTCAATCTTTCCAATTAGGCAAGCGGATAGAGTTGGTGCAGTTTCAAAAATTATTGGGGATGATATCAGCGGCAATAAAAGTAGTGCCTCTTGGGTTGCTCAAAGCATAACCACTACAGTGGTGGATCAGCAAGTTTCAACTCCACCCCAAATTACACAGGCTGGTGAGACTGAAGGTCACTCGGAAATGCTTTCAGGCCTTGCACCCCTGGTTGAGCAAAAAGAAATTGGGCCAAGGGGTCCAATTTTAGACACAATGTGGTCTGTTTTGCTCAATTTTGCCAACAGAAATATAAAGACAAAGCAGAACTTTTTGTCTCCAAGCATTTCATTTCTTAATGCATGTTTTGAACAAATTGGGTGAACCATTTGGTGCGTTGAACCATTGACTATATTAGACGCGGCGCTGCACAGATCTATCGGTGTATGACATCAAAGTACCGCAAGAGCGATTCGAAAGCATAAAGGAGCCGTCTGCTCTCTATAGCTCTTGCGGTACTTTGATGTCACGCACCGATCGGTCTGATGTTGATGATCCACTTCTAGTCGAACAAGCCTAATGATTCAATGGGCCATTCATAAAGAACCATTTACTTCACTCCTGAATGAATCAGCCATTTGAACGAAACAAGTGAATGAATAAACGACTCGATGGCTTAATCATTTAGACATTTACCACCACCTAGTGGCAGTTTTAGTTTATTATTTAGAGTATCATTTCATATTTCCATAGTAATAATAATAAAATTTATAAAATTAATTATTAAAGGTATAGGTCACCCACCCAAAAATGACAATTGTAATGTCTAGTGTTTGTGCATTTTTGTGGGTCGTGATGGACAGCAGGGACAGGTGAAGGTGGGCTCAGTGGTCAGCTGCTTCTTCAGAATAAAGCTGCAGAACTGGCTCAGCCCTTTTTTTGATGGCAGTAGGTTTTGCGTTCACCGTCTGTAAATACATGATTGCCAGAACAATATGTTTGAATAAAGCTTTGTTTCATGTGTCCTTGACTTGTATTTATTTATTGTCATAATTACTTTTATTTATTCTTTTACTCATTTATTCATGTTTCCTGTTGTTGTCAGTAAATAAAATAGAATTGTTTCATTAACATGCATTAATTCATTACTTGACTGAAAACTGAGATGTATTCACCTTGACTGAATTTGTCTAGTGTGTAGTCATGCATAGCTATGGCATATGACAAAACAAAATACATTTTGCTAATTTTTACTAAAAAATATAATTATTGGTCAGCATTTGTCTTTATTATTGTTCATAATTTTTGGTGTGGGCTAGCAATGCATTCTGAGGTAAAACTTAATTTCTAAGTAGTAATACATTTTTTGAGTAAAATCAACAGTCTTTTCCAAAGACGAGATCTTTCAGCAGCTGATCGACGTCTCCTTTGTGCAGATATTACAAACACGGAGGAAACTGTACTAGGTAGGGTTGTGGATTTATTGATGCTATGAGGTGTTTGTGCATCTGTCGGTCTTATATTCTTTTTAGTATTATTACTGCAGAACTTATGATTACATACAAGCTCAGGGAAAGATCGTAGTATCTTTAACAATAAACAATCATAATGACAAAAAAATGGGTTTGCGTACATCAGTATGAGATTATATGCACAGAAAAAAAAGAATAAGTATTTGAATAATAAAATTAATTTAATCACAATGCATTAAAAATTGCATTTGTTGTTTTCATTTATACTGTAAGCCTCAGGGATCAAACGTGAAAGACATTCAACAACAAAAAAAGGAAAACAAAAGAGATTTAAGCCAGTTTTGCGTGTGGATGAACAATTTTGCACATAAAATTAAGAAATTAATAATATATTCAAGAGAAACGATTTTGTTTTTTCGTAATAAAAAAAAAATCTTTAAGGATTAAACTGTGGGTTTTATTAGTAGAGTTAAAAATATATTTAAAAAAAAAAACCTTAACCCAAAATTGATTGGTTATACTACAATCACAAGGGCAGCTGTTTCTTCTACAAGACCAAAAATGAGCAAATTTCATCAACATCAAAATATTTACAGAACCTGTCGCTCATATCTTTTAACTTTTTGCGCTTGTTATAACGTCATAAATCACATGATAATGTCAACATGGCGGATTGCATTCATACTCAATGAGATCTGGCTGTAGAGTACGTACTCTTTTAACGCTCGTTAAGTAAGTACTTATTGAAATGAAGTACCTACTCATTGAGTAGGCGGTTTCGGACTCAGCCACTGACTGGTTTTCGGAGCCCCCCGGACCCCCCCAAATACAGTAAAACTGCACATTTTAGAGTGGCCTTTTATTGTGGCCAGCCTAAGGCTCACTTGTGCAATGATCATGCTGTCTAATCAGCATCTTGATATGCCACACCTGCGAGGTGGATGGAGTATCTCGACAAAGGAGAAGTGCTCACTAACACAGATTTAGACATATTTGTGAACAATATTTGAGAGAAATAGGCCTTTTGTGTACATAGAAAAAGTCTTAGATCTTTGAGTTCAGCTCATGAAAAATGGGGGAAAAAACAAAAGTGTTGTGTTTATAATTTTGTTCAGTGTATATACATATATATGACATAATGAATCTTGTATGACATAAATCAGTTCATTTTACAGTTTTATTATTTTGTATTCAGAAAGGAAAGTTAAAATACACATTTACTGTTCTCCTTATCTAAATCCCCTTCACACAGAGACTGCAGAAAATAAACTGATTGCAGAAAATAAACTGTCTAGGGATTTGTCCCAGGATTATTTTTTGTTTCTTTCACACTGCTCGTTATTTTCTGGAATCTGTGTGTGCGTTCACATACATCCCATAAAGATCTGTAAAGACATGTGACATTAGGTTGTGATGTGATATGTGATGTGCATCGTTCCACTAAGCTGGTGATAAATGAGGATAATGAGGAGCTCCCTGACCTCTGCTTCTTTCCAGTCTGCAGACATTTTTTTAGTTGTGAACGTTGATCTGCATTTATAACACCCTTTAACGTGCATTGTCACTATGACACAACCCTTATGGCATTGGTCCTGCCTTTTGTTCACACCGGGTTCGTTTCTGGACTGATGTTACTAGGTCCCCATCCTGGGATCAAATCAACCTCGGAATGTGTTTGCGTTCACACAGAAGACACTCTGGCAATTTTATGCCAGTTTTCCGGGTTCAACACTCTGTGTGAAAGGGGCTTAATTTACACTTAATCAATAATTAAACACCTTCGCACAATAGAACCAAAAACTGTAAATGTTCAAATCAGCGCTCTGACAGGTTTCTTAGTAGAGCTCATGTAATGGTTCTACCAAAAATCTGTATTGCAGAATGTTTTCCAAGAGGGACAAACTAAACATCCTTAATGGCGACTTCACAGAACGTTTTAAAGTCTATGTTGCTGCTAATCAAACTCAGGCAGTGAATAGAAAATCCTGACCACTGACCTGAAATGGTAATTGGCCCTTCTGAATGCTAAACAAACCGTGCTCTCCTATAGCATTCATTCAGCAGCCCTTTTTCACTCTTGTCTGTAGCACTTTATGCATGTTTTCCAGAAATCAATTCCAAGATTACCCAGAAGTCAATAGAAGAAAAAACATTAGAGTTCGGCAGAGAGGGAAGATTACAGAAAATCATCAGTGAGATGGAAAGCCACAGAGAGGAAACACCTGGGAGATGATTTACAAATATCATTCTATTTAAGTTATTAGTCTTAAGTATTCAGGCCACGTACACACTGCAGCTAAATTCGGCTGTCACTTCACCTTTTATTGATTAATCCTGTTGGTAACACTTCATCCTCAAAATATGTAAAGATACAAACATTTTGCATTCATTTAATAAACTCTCTCTCTCTTGCAGTATTTCTCACAGCGAGTGTCATGCCGGATGCCCAAATACACTATAACTTTAAAAATAATACTGGTTTGTGTCACGGAATGTAGTTTTAAGAGTTTCTTTAGATGAGAATATTAGTGTGTAATTATTGTAAGCTTCTCTTTTTAGTAAAATATTTTTGATATCACCACCTCTCCTGGACATAACCCGCATGGACATTTTATCATGTAAATGACATTTTTAGTAGTACAAGTGATGACACCCTTAATTTTAAACTCCCTTCCTGAATGAGGATGAGAGAAGACATTCGTTTTTGTAGTGAAATTACACTGGGCACAAAAACCACCACTATAGTTACCTGAAGGGATAGATAAAAAGTGAGAGGGTCGTGCTACAGATGGACTAACATCAGCACTTACAAGGAGATCACGTATACATCAGGAGACTGTTTATACACAAACCTTGGTGTTTTCTCAAAAATATCACTGAGGAGAGGATCTGATTTTAGGATATAGCAGTGCTTATCTATGATCGTTTTTGGTCACACTTTATATTAGGTGGCCTTAACTACTATGTACTTACATTAAAAAAATAAGTACAATGTACTTATTGTGATCATATTGTATTGCAAAACACTTCTGCTGCTATTGAGGAGGGATACGGGTAAGGTTAGGGACAGGTTTGGTGGTATGGGTAGGTTTAAGGGTGGGTTAAGGTGTAAGGGATGGGTCAACAGCGTAATTATAAATGCAATTACAGAAATTAGTTACAGATGTAATTACATATAGGTATTTTTAAAAATATAAGTACAATGTAAACACATGTATGTACACAATAAGTACATTGTATCAAATGATTAATTTAAATGTAAGTACATAGTAGTTAAGGCCACCTAATATAAAGTGGGACCTCGTTTTTAAATTTGAACAAATAGGAGAATATTGAACAGCACATACAATGGTTTAATTTTCTGATTTTAACGTTTTTTTTATTTAGAGATGTCTCTTGATTTTCATTTCCAAATCTGCAAACTGTATCCAATCTTCATTGTAACCTTTCTCCCTAAATCTGTTAATCAGATCAGTGCTCTGTTGTGTATATGATTGTTCAGTACTACAAATTCGGCGTATCCGATTAAATTGACTAATAGGCAAGCTACGTTTCAAAGTTGTGGGATGGTAGCTCTGTCCATGCAAAAGTGTGTTACGGTCAGTGGGTTTTCTGTAGAGATCTGTGATTTATTTTTTTTATTTTTTTACCATCCCTAATAATACAAATGTTCACAAAACTAACACATGAATCAAATTGTAGCAGCTGATTTTCAGTACCTGACCATAACATAAAAACATCATCAAGGTATACTTTGCCAAAGTACAATGTTTGAAAAAAAGGGATTTTGTAGACCATTAAAGATACATTTTTGTTCAAAGAGGCCCACATACAAGTTTGCATAATTTGGGGGCATGGTACTACCTATGGCAGTACCCTTAATCTGAAGAAAGAAATCATCTTTGTATCTGACAAAAAAATTGGTCCCACTTTATATTAGGTGGCCTTAACTACTATGTATTTACATTTAAATTAATCATTTGATACATGCACTTATTGTTTACATACATGTTTTTACATTGTACTTATATTTTTAAAAAATACCTATATGTACTTACATCTGTAATTAATTTCTGGGTCACACTTTATATTAGGTGGCCTTAACTACTATGTACTTACATCAAAAAATAAGTACAATGTATTTATTGTGTTCATATTGTATTGCAAAACACTTTTGCTGCTATTGAGGTGGGATACGGGTAAGGATAGGGACAGGTTTGGTGGTATGGGTAGGTTTAAGGGTGGGTTCAGGTGTAAGGGATGGGTCAACAGAGTAATTATAAATGTAATTACAGAAATTAATTACAGGTGTAACTACATATAGGTATTTTTAAAAATATAAGTACAATGTAAAAACATGTATGTACACAATAAGTTCATTGTACCAAATAATTAATTTAATTGTAAGTACATAGTAGTTAAGGCCACCTAATATAAAGTGGGACCAATTTCTGTAATTACATTTATAATTACACTGTCAACCCATCCCTTACACCTTAACCCACCCTTAAACCTACCCAGACCACCAAACCTGTCCCTAACCTTACCCCGTGTCCCACCTCAATAGCAGCAAAAGTGTTTTGCAATACAATATGACCACAATAAGTACATTGTACTTATTTTTTTTTTTATGTAAATACATAGTAGTTAAGGCCACCTAATATAAAGTGTAACCAAAAAATTCAATCAATTTTCAATCTCAATCCCACCTTCATGTGGAAAGTTGGTGTATAAAGACTCAACCTCGAATGTTACAAACAATATTTCATCAGGTAAATCAATAGTTTAAAAAAAATAATCATATCGATAGAGTCTTTTACGAAGGAGAGTAATGTAAATACAACTGGCAAAATTCATTACTACAATGGAACCACCCTTATCTGCTGGTTGGACTATAATAGTCTTATCTTTTCTTAAATCCAACAGAGCACTTTGTTCATCCTTAATTAAATTATTCAAAACTTTGTACGCACGCTTGTTAGAAAATACCTCCCGTACATCCCCCTCTACAAGACGACGGAGCGTTTCTAATGAGGCATTTCTGTTCTTAAAAGGAACAAATGATGATTTACCTTAAAAATTTGTAGAAATTCTCATTGTTTCAGAAGGGGGAGGGTGATCAAAAAGAAGAGTATCTTCAACATCCCAGAATGCATTTCGCACCAATCAGCAAGCGTTAATGGCGGAGGGGAAAACGCAAACTTTTCAAAATATTACTGTTATTGTGTCATGAAATGCCGTTCTAAGAGTATTTCAGGCGAGAATGTAGTTGTTTAAAACTAAAATCTGCGGTTTATTTATAAAGATAGCGCCTATTTGAAAATTTGTTTCGCCAATTTCGGAGACGTGAACTCCACGCGATCAGCGGGCGCTCAGTGCTCATGTATCTGCAGAGAGCAGCCTCACCGCGGCTAGTCCTTCTGACATTTGCCGCTGGCTCTGATGTCTCTGTAGTGGTTAAACATGAGGGAAAATTCATTTTGGGTAAATCTAACAGACAATCTTTAGTCTCACGAATCTATTATTTCTTCCAGGTCATATCATTTTGGCTGAGCACAAAGTTATGTTTCATAAATTATTTATTTATTAATCGTAATACAGTGATTACTTTGTTAACGTGACTGAATTGTTTGCTTTTGTCTTTATTTCCTATTACATAAGTCTCTTATACTTTATACTTTTATGACGGCTATATTGTTCATTAAAACTGACAAAAAAGGCAGAGTTGTGCTTGTCATATTTCATTTTATTATAGTGAGAGTATATTACCTAAACCACATATTAATGTTTTATATTTTTAAAACGAAAACGAAAAGAGGGTTGTATTTTATATTTTGAAGAAAACGAAAAGCCAGTGGTGTTTGATATCATGTCGTTTTATTGTAATATGTGTATGCATTTACATTTTTGTGGCTATTAATATTTTAAATGAAACAGAAAAGAGGCAACGCTGTTTGATATAATATTTCGTTTCACTGTAATATGTGCGTTCCCTGAACTACATTTTTTTGCGGCTATTAATATGATTACATGAAAACAAAAAGAGGCAGTAGTGTTTAATATCGTATTTCGTTGTTTTGTAATACAGTGTAGATAACGTAGGCGAGCTGACTGACTTTATCAAGTACGCTGCTGTTCCATTTGCAGAATTACCGGACTTGTGTCCTCCCGTCCTCGAGAGTGGGAACTCCCAAGTCGAACTTGCGAAGTCCGAACTACCGAGGACGCAAGTCCGAACTTTGCGTACTTGGTATTGAGAAACGGCCATAGTCACTGGGTGCGTCCGAAATCGCATACTTCCCTACTATGTAGTATGCGAAAAACAGTATGCTAGTCGAGTAGTACGTCCGAATTCATAGTATTCGAAAAATAGTAGGCGAGAAGTACCCGGATGACCTACTACTTTCTTCCGAATTCTGTAGTAGGCATACGATGGACACTTTACTATCCCATGAGGCCGCGGGAGAGGCCGCGTCATATTCGAAAAATGGCGGAAAGCCGCGACGCGGCTGTCTTCAAGTGTAAAGCACCTCAGGGAAAAGCATTGTTGATGTTCATTGTGGTTAACTTGTGCTTGTTTAACATCATCCAAGTAAACGACTGACTTGTTGAGGGTTTAACAAACAGATGAAACGATTGTGTGAATTAGGTGTAAAAAGATCTCTAATCATTACCGATCAGATGGAGTTACGTTAACCTCAATGTAGTACATCAGCTTGTTAACGCTGCTTTCTTTAAATAATAAGTGTTAAGAATTTAAATCATTAACGATGTTCGCGCAGTGAAGTGGGCTCTTTAAATTTTCGCGCTGTTGTGAAGACGCATGACACGTGACATCATCAACATGGCGGATGTAGTACATCCGAATTCCATTCATACTACCCTCATTCATACTATATAGAACGTACTTTTTTAACGGTCGAGTAGTACGTTCGAATTCAAATGTAGTACCTACACAAGTAGTATGCGATTTCGGACGCAGCCACTGTCTCGGGGGCTTTGTTTTCAAGTGCGCAGCTCATGGCATTCACTGTTCTTCTGCTGGCGGTTATCAAACAGCACTGCATTACTGCGGGCGCCCCCTTCTGGATTGGGGGTGAATTGCCTGTATTCGTCGTGAAGCCTCATGCAACGAACCAAGACGCCCGTACCGTGACGGTTCGGGAGGAATACATGTACCGTGCCACCCCTAGTCTATAGCTGTGTCCGAAACCGCTCCCTATCCACTATATAGTGCACTATATCGGGTGTCAGACATTTTGTAGTGCTGTCCGAATTCTGAGTGAACAACTTCATTCTCTACATTCGTTCACTACTTTTTACCCACAATGCATTCTGATTTCGAATGTACAACCGATGTACACTCGCTGAAGCACTATTTCCCACAATCCAATGCGGAGAACCAACGAGCTGTTAGAGCGAGCGAGTTTGAACGATAGATGCCGTTTAATTTGCAAAAATGATGAATTTTTAAAAATGTTCGTTGGTAGTGTATTCATTCTGATGTCAAATTAACGGTCGCCTGAGGGCGCTCTACTGCCATCTTATTTGAGTGAAAAAACGCTGCTCGGGAGAGTTTCAAGATACTACAAACAATAAATACATACAATTATTAATATGTGCTAATGTGAGTTTATTTTTGTTGACAATATTTTAATAGTATTTAATGATAATGACCATATTACAGAACAAATGAATATACCATCAATGAAACCACAAAGCTGATTACAATAGTCATTTTAAGTGTTATTGCTATTAATATTATTTTCTAAAATGAGGTACATGAAATATAAAAGTACATCTAAGATGTTTTCATAACAGCCAAGTCTCACGCGCAGTGTACACGTCACCGTCCGAATCCGTTCACTTCATTTCATTCGCTCCTTTCTATTATAGTGCACTCAACTGCCACACACTATATAGGGATTAGTGAATGAGTGAACGAGTGAGCGATTTCAGACACAGCTTATATGTATGTTCGCGCAAAACTGTCTGAGCACGGGGCTACATTGCACATGCGTCGAACCGTGCAACGCACACACGAACCGAACCGAGACAAGCGAACCGAACGGTTTGGGTGTTTTTTCATGTACCGTGCCACCCCTAATGTCTACTCATGTGATATTTCTCATATACAGTATATGTAATGCTGGTCTGGATTCCACAAAACATCACTGATCTTTCTTCATTGAAATTAGCAGCTGTGAAGTTGTAAGAATAGCAATGGATAGTGGATACTAGATGTTTTGGAACAAGTTGGACAAAGTAATAGACTGGGGTGAGGAGTAGAGGCCAGTCCCGGAGAGAGGAGTTCAGGAACACAAGAGCTTTGGAAGGCTGATTCACCGTCCTGCCAAGCGCAGCTCTGTGAAAGGACGAGAACTGTGAGTGCCGAATATTGCCAGAACAGTTGAGTCTTTTCTCTTCGCCAGCAGAGATCCCAGGCCTGATGGCGATGAAACCTCATCTCAGCCTGCTGTTATATGGGATGAGGATGTCCACTGAAGTACATGACGTGGGTGAAATGAGACAATACACTGTGCTGGAAAGCTAGAGAGCCAGCCAGAGGGTGGACCCAAGAAAGATGTGATGTGCCCACTGTGTAAGGTCTCATGCTGTGAACGATGGGATGAGTGGGATGACACATATGTTGTTGGCCACTTTGATGACAAGCTGGAAAGCGAGTCAAAGAAAAGAAAGCAGGCAGTGAAGAACTCCCAATGCCATCTTTGAACCTTGGGCGAGTGGAGTGAGATGACTCGGTAAGATGGAGAAATAAAAAAAATCTAACCTCTTATCTAGAAGTTTTCTTCCTTTATCTAAACATTTTATTAATTAAGGGAATGCAAGTTTCCCACCTTGCCACCAGTAGCAATGTTAGTGTAAATATGGCATTTTAACACACTTTTCAACTTTCTAGCTCTTAACTGAACTTAAAGAAGATATAGACTACAAAACTCAGATTTACTATCAGCTTGCGCCAACGCAAACTGTTAAAAAAATTACTGTCAGGATTTACTAAAGATGCGCAGTGAAGAATTAGCGCTGAAAAGGCGCGGATACAGTTATTTTTGTGACTCACCTTATTGAATATGCATTTGTTGGAGTTTCCCTTTTGATTGGTAAATGTATAGGGGGAGAGTATTTAAATGAATCACGCAACGCTATTTACTATGATTTGCACTCAGTGGAGTTAAATTTCTGTGTGATGTGTGTTTATAGTAGGGGTGTCAACATTAACGTGTTAACGCATGCGATTAATCTAAAAATTTTAACACGTTAATATTTTTTTAGCGCAAATTAATCGTTTGATAAGGTTTGACCCCAACTTCTTCCCATCATCACAGCACGGAAAGTTATCTATCATTGTGTGATGAGGGTACAGCGAACCAGTGTTGCCAGGGTAGCGGCACAAGTGGGCTATTTTGAAAATACAGTCACAGGAAAAAAGTTACAGAGCCGTGGGTTGCGTTTTTTTAGGCTACTTTTATAATGTACAGTACTGTGTACATTATAAGTGTACTGTATATAGACAAATAAAAATTTAAAAAGATCCTTTAACTAATGTGTATTATACTTGGAATGTATACCTGGCAACTTAAGAATGGAGAGGCAGTTGTAACATCAAACAACGTGAGTTTCAGCCAGAGCATACATGTTAAGGCTTTTACACAGCAGAAATAAACATGACAACAGCCACTATAGATTATATAAAATAATAAACACACGATTATGATAGGATATGCTTTGTATGTGATTTTCTTGAGTTGAATGTGAACATCTGAAATGCTCATTTGTGCAGCGATATAAAAGGCTATAAATAGCATATTTTAACAACAGGAAACGACCAAATTCCACATGTGATCACAAAAGGAAGTTATTATGATTGTCCTTGGTATCTGAAACAGTATTTGATTCCATATATCTTCTTATTCACTTAGACATCTGCAATTTCCTTTTTTCTTTCTTCCCAGAATTTTTATTGAAGCCAGACGTAGCTCTTTTCAATATAAAGTTCCTTCCGATTGGAATCATTTTCCCCAATCTTTGAGATCTGTTACTTCCCTTTATTGCTTTAGGTCATTTCTATTTTCTCATCTTAAATTAACTTGTGTATGCTTGCAAGTTTTTGGTAACGCTTTAGATTACAACCCGCAATGTACTGCGTAAGTAAACAGAATTTGCAGTGTAACTTTTTTTTGTAATTATAGCGTACCTTTTCAGTACCTTCGTGTAGGTATAAGGGAATAATATGTGAAGTTTGGGGAATAAAGGGGTAATAGCCTGTAAAATTACAAATTATTTCTACTGTAAGTATTTTGAAACTAAGGGGTACCTATTCTAGTATTACGTGGTATGTAGGCTATACAACAATCTTATATTTGCAAGCGATTTAGCAAAAACATAAACTGTGTAGGCCTACTTTTAAACATGCTGGGTTATTGTTTCAATCCAAACAATCGTTTGAGACTGTTGGGTTAGGAAGCTGACTTGATTTGACCAAATTTGGGTTGATATCAGTATTGTAACCCGATTGGACTAGTTTTGAGTAGCAATTGGGCGGGTTTTGTTGTGAAAACCTGGCAACCCTGGTTAGGAATTTGGAGGTTCAAACGCGAACGGTTCAGTGTGTGACGAAATCTGTATCTGTGGTGAAACGTGTGGAAAATAGGAAAAAATAATTGAAGCACAGAAGAGGGACAACTTTTAAACTGTCTGGAGTGTGTTTGTTTAAAACTGGATCAGTGAATGTGGTGATCGGGAACTGGAAACAGTTGGAATGGGGCTTGAGACGAGTCCGTGTTTTCGGCAATCATGACAGGAATATGTGTCGAAAATACAAGAAAACTAACCAAAGCGAAGAGGAGAGAGATTTTTGAAACTGACTGGAATATGTTATTTTAAAACTGGAGGGTTTTGTCTGAGTATGTTCTCACAAAATTGAGCGGCGATTGAAATCGGGAACTGTGAACTAGTCAAAATAGTGGCTTGAGGACGTGGATCAAAACGGTAAAGTCAAAGACGGTAAAATCCTGTCAGTTCGCTATAATACATAGTTTAATCTTGACTTTCAGTGTTTATTACAGTGTGTTTATTGACGTGATGGTTTGGCCATAGTAGTTTAACTTTTTCAGTGGGTGAAAAACATGAACAAATTGAAAATCTTCAATTTGTTCTTAAGCAAGCTTTTCAAAAGAATTTGTCTTAACTGTATAAGCTGTATAAGTATGGAGTGGCTTTGCTTATTTATTACTGGTATAACAAATTTTTATCTTTTATTATCTGTTGCCTGTGTTGGTACTGTTGTCATATTGTGTGTGATTTTAATTTAAAAACCCAAATTTCAAATAATATTTGAATTAAATAATATGTTACCTGATATATCATGTATGTATGACCTACTCTATAAACAATCGTTTCAGAACAATTTGGGTCCCACTTTATATTAGGTGGCCTTAACTACTATGTACTTACATTTAAATTAATCATTCGGTACAATGCACTTATTGTGTACATACATGTTTTTACATTGTACTTAGATTTTTAAAAATACCTATATGTAATTAATTTCTGTAATTACATTTATAATTACACTGTTGACCCATCCCTTACACCTTAACCCACCCTTAAACCTACCCATACCACCAAACCTGTCCCTAACCTTACCCGTATCCCTCCTCAATAGCAGCAAAAGTGTTTTACAATACAATATGAACACAATAAGTACAATGTACTTATTTTTTGATGTAAGTACATATTAGTTAAGGCCACCTAATATAAAGTGTGACCGTTGAATTTACAGTACCCTGTAACTACATGGAACAAGGAAGTAACAAGCACCACTTTAATTTACAGCCCGCAAATGTTGTATTTACCCTGTAACTACATGGAATAAGGGAGGAACAAGTTGGGCTTACACACAGAACAAGTGTATATTTGCACAGTAATTACAGATAAAAATATTGCACTAGTTTTAATTTAATTGTTTGACAGCCAAATTAAACCCTCTTTTTTGTGCTATAAAAACATCACAGTATACATCCACTGAAATACAAATGTTGTATCATGTATTTTTTTTCTGTGAACAGCTGGAAAGAGGTAAGCTTGCTTTAAACTGCATTAAACATTGAGGGTATATCATGCAAAGTTATTTGGTGATAGTGGTGTTGGGAAGTTGCTGGTGTGAAGTTGCTGAGATCGACGAATAAGCTTTCATAAGGTAAACTGACTTGTGAATTATAAATCGTAGCTGAAACTCATTAACTCATTTCACTAGATGTCCAGTTTTGTTGTTCAGTAATCTCCATCATGTTTGAATGTAGTTTGAAATAAGTAAAATAGTTTTAAAGATTAAAGTTTGAATGTTTTAAAGGCAATCAAGTCTATCAGAAGAACAGACACAGAAAAACAGACCGCTGGGGTACCTGGGGTGGCTTCTAAGGTGGTTGCTAGGGTGTTTCTAGGTTACCTGGGGTAGTTGCTAGGGTGTTGCTAGGCGGTTTCTATGGTAACCGGGGTGGTTGCTATGCGGTTTCTAAGGTACTCAGGGTGGTTGCTAGGGTGTTGTTAGGTGGTTTCTAAGGTACCCAGGGTGGTTGCTAGGGTATTGCTAAGGGACCAAGGTCGGTAGCTAGGGTGTTGCTATGCGGTTGCTAAGGTACTCTGAGTGGTTGCTAAGACGGTTGCTAGGCTAATCGGGGTGATTGATAAGGTGGTTGCTAGGGTACCTGGGGCGGTTGCTAGGGTGTAGCTATGCGGTTGCTAAGTACCCGGGTCAGTTGCTAGGGTGTTGCTAGGTTTCCACGGGCTGTTGCTATGGTGTTGCTATGTGGTTGCTAAGGTACTCTGAGTGGTTTTTAGGGTGTTGCTATGTGGTTACTAGGGTCCCCAGGGTGGTTGCTAGGGTGTTGTTATGCGGTTGCTAGGGTACCCGGGGTGGTTGCTAGGGTTTTTCTATGTGGTTGCTAAGGTAGCCGGGGTGGTTGCTAGGGTGTTGCTATGTGGTTGCTAGGGTACTCGGAGTGGTTGCTATGTGGTTGTTAAGGTACCCAGGGTGGTTGCTAGGGTGTTGCTAGGTGGTTTCTATGGTACACAGGGTGGTTGCTAAGGTGTTACTAGCATGTTTTAGCATGATTAGCAAGTAACCAACATGTCTTTAGCATGATTAACGTTACTAGCATGTTGTTAGCATTATTAAGAAGTTACTAGCATGATTCTAGCATGATTAGCAAGTTACTAGCATGTTACTACTATGATCCTAACATGAGTAGCATGTTACTAGCATGATTAGCAAGTTACCAGCAGGTCTCTAGCATGATTAGCATGTTAATAGCATGTTTCAAGCATGATAAACCATTTACTAGCATGTTCTTAGCATAATTAGCAAGTTAATAGCATGTTATTAGCATGATTCTAACATGATTGGCATGTTACTAGCATGATGTTAGTATGATTAGCAAGTTACCAGCAGGTCGCTAGCATGATTAGCATGTTACTAGCAAATTGCTAGCATTATTAGCAAAGTTACTAGCATGACGTTAGCATTTTTCAAGCAAGATTAGCCATTTACTAGCATTTTGTTAGCATTATTAGCAAGTTTCTAGCATTTTGTTAACATGATTCTAGCATGTTTAACATGTTACTAGCATGTTCTTAGCATGATTAGCAAGGCACTAGCATGTTATTAGCATGTTGCTAGCATGATTAGCGTGTTTCAAGCATGATTAGCATGTTACTAGCATTTTGTTAGCATGATTCTAGCATTTTTAACATGTTACTACCATGATCTTGATTAGTACCATGATTAGCAAGTTACCAGCAGGTCTCTAGCATGGTTAGCATGTTACTAGCATGTTGCTAGCATGATTTAGCATTATGTTAGTATGTTTCAAGCATAAACAAATTACTAGCATGTTGTTAGCATTATTAGCAAGTTACTAGCATGATGTTAGCATGTTTCAAGCATGATTCAAGCATGATTAACATGTTACTAGCATGTTATTAGCAAGTTACTAGAGCTGCGTCCCAAATGACACACTATACACTATGCACTTAAATACTGTGTACTTATGCACTATGCACTCAACCATGTAGTGTATGAGTTATATAAGGTTATTTTGTCATTAATAATTGGAGTCTGATAGCCACACCCCCTTCGCGATGTAATTAAAGCTGCAACAGTTGAGTGCATGAAGTGTCCAACATTCTACACTTCATTTTTTCTGTTATTTAAGTGCACCATCTGGGTATTTAAAGTGCACTTTTTCTTTTTGGAATTTTCAGTGTGAACGCACTACTCGCACTATTTATACTACAAAATGTCATAAATAGTGCATAAGTACGCGATTTGGGACGCAGCTATAGATTAGAAATTGTATTAGATAGAGTGGAAGGTTTGAAATAGTACATAGAAGGGAAACTTAATTGAGTCTAATGGGCTTCATTGTGTTTACATTTGAATGTTTGTCAGTTGGAGCTTGGGTAGTCTTGGCTCATTTGAACATTCCGTCAATGTAAGTCTATGGGATTTTTGGTGGTTCTGAGAGTCTGGTTTTCAAAAACAGTAAGCCGGATCAGTCTGAAGAGTTAAGCTTCGTTCAGACTGTCAGCCCAAATCCGATTTTGTGCATATCCGGATGGAATCGGATTTGAATAACTGACTGTCCACACAGTGTATCACAACTGTTCATATCCGATTTGTGTGTCCATAAGCGCTCTTTCGTTTTTACTGAATGTGCATTGGTTTCTATGGTAATGCCGTTGCGTTGTTATGACTACGCTAAAAACAACAATAACAGCGATACAGTTTGCAATACAGATGTTGTCTTACCATCGCGGTTGTGCTGTAATATTATATTTTGTCTTGTGAGGCAGCGGCAGAAACGCAGGAAGCTTAAATGTGTGGCTTTATTCACTGCCGTGATGCTGTCTCTGCTACTTTGCTTTTTTTTTTTTTTTGGTCTCTGCTACTTTCAAAACACAAAGAGGTATGTATACTAGCAGTACATTGTTTTTTTCCCGCTTGACTTGCACTTCGCAATGACACAAGCTTGTTTCTGCAAAGATGTTCAGCATGTTTTTTGCAAAAACGTCTGACGTGTTTACGTTTTACGTGGCGTGAGGACGTGAAAAAGCTACACTAAATCCGATCTGTCCGTTCAGACTTAAACGGATTTCCAGGAATGCGATTTGAATAGGATTCCAAACTACATATGAATGTAGCTCGAAATGGATTTGCAAAAATCGGATTTCATGTAGTTCGTTGCCATTCAGACTATTTAAATAGGATCGGATTTCAATCGGATTTGCACAAAAATCGGATTTGGGCTGACAGTCTGAACGAGGCTATATAGCAACCTGAGTCAGATTAGTATGAAGGTCTGGGCTGAGTTTGGTGGTTCTAGCTTGAAAGCTCTAGGAGGAGATGGTGTTTAAATTTTGGCTCAGAAGAAACGGAATAATAATAAGATTAAATAGTAGATCAGTAAATTGGATTTTTCAAGCCAACTTAATTATAAAAATAATATCTGTCACATGTCTGTTGTTCCTGTCTTCCCCGTGACCTAGTTGTCCCCAGTCTCTTTAATTAGTCATTCTAATTGTTCACCTGGGGCCTGTACTATGATGGTGGCTAAACAAACTCAGGGTTACAGGATTAGTTTTGAGTTGACAAAACCAAACCATTCCAATCCTGCTTTGTCATGAAGCTGATCATCAATTTTCTCTGTCAACTCAGGCTTGATCCTGAGTTAATGGAGCACGTGCACATGAAAGTGTGACATCAGTAATGAGCAGCCAATCACATGCCTTAAAACTGTGATTCACTTCTTGTGAGAGAGTCAGTGCGAAGATTAAAAGATTGAACAATATGAAGAATTTAAACACATTTACACAGCACGATCATGAAACGATCTATCCATGAATGAGGAAAACTTAAAGAAAACATCTTACCATATGCAGTAAGTGCAAGTAAAAGTTGTAAAGTTAGTTTATAGAGTTGATAATGTTTAAAGGTATAAAAACACTTAAAATTCTAAGCTCATATATGTAATGAATTAAGGGTATAATAATTATATAAATAATATAAAATAATCATAAAAATAATCATCTCTAAAAAATCAATGATTTTCTCTTTAAAAATGTTTTACTATGTAGCGTCCTTTAATTTGGAGTAAGAGAAACTGGAGGAGTGGCTTTATTGCATCACTTTGCTTGAAGCTGATTGGTCAAATTTCGGTTTGAGATCTCTAAACCAGAACATAACCTGCCCCGGAGCACGTTAGCTGTGGACCATAAGTTACTATGGCGATGAACACTGCTAAAAGCCAAACCACTTTCATGGTACCTAAAACCCAGAGTTGGGGCAAACTAAACTGAAACTCACCTGTCTAGCCAGCTAAACCGGCTACATGGTACAGGCCCCTGGTGTCTTGCTAATTATCCCATTAGTTCCCTTTGTTTTGGTCCCTGCTTATAAGCCCTATCAGAAGAACAGTATAAATATACTTACAGTATAAATGATATGTAATTTTACAGGTTGTTACCCCTTTATTCCCCAAACGTCGCCATATTATTCCTCTATACCTACACGGAAGTACACTACAATTACAAAAACGTTACACTGTAACTTCAGTTTACTTTCGCAGTTCTTTGCACGTTGCATATCTGGTTGTAACCCCATTATTACCCAAACGTAACACATTGGTCCCTTATACCTACTCGTAAATTCTTTATAGAATTCACTATAATTACAGAAACGTACACTGTTAATTCAGTATACTTACGCAGTTAATCTTAAGCATTACCAAGTTTCCTTATGTTGATTTTGTTTATGTATGATTGTCCAGTAATCCTGCTGTGGGTGTGGGGGATTGTTTGAGCATGTCTTATAGTTTGTGTATGTGTTAAGTAAAGGTTTTGTATGGTTGTTTTGTTTATATTGCAATATTTTGTTTTTTGGACCCCCTTGAAAATGAGATGTCACATCTCAAGGGGCTATCCTTTCAATAAATTCAAATTTAAATTTTAGAATTCATAATTATTTTTATGTTTTTTGTTTTTTTTTTATCAGATTTTAGAGTATATCATGCAAGTAGCTTAACTTGCAGTGTTCTTGCATCTGTATTTTTGTTATATATCTCTTCAGTTTTATCTATGCAATGTAAAACACTTCTTTCATTAAAACATCCTGCATTTTTGACTCAGTGATCTGACCTTGCTTTCATAGACTTTCTCAGGAACACCCAGTTTACAAAATTCCTCACCAAAAGAGAGAAGAAAAAAAAAAAAACTTGACAGATTTTTTATATAATAATATTCATCTGTGAGATAAGCCCTTGAGAAAACTAACAGAAATACAGCCACCTCACTGCATTATGTACAGCAGTTCTTCTCCCTATTGATATCAAGATGTGACATCCAAAGCCAAAGGTGTATACAGTACTTCAGTGACAATGGTCTACAGAAGTGGATTTTCAAATGTAGCAAAAATAAAAACTGAGGTAAAAGAGAGTTCGAATGAATAAATGAATGCATGAATCCCACTGGGACATAACAGTTGCAGAAGCATTAAAAGTACTGCAAAACAGTCCACAATAAACAAATAAAGACATTATTATAATATATTCATACATACATATATACACATACATACATATATATATATATATATATATATATATATATATATATATATATATATATATTAGGGGTGGCACGGTATGCAGATGTCACGGTTCGGTATGTACCTTGGTTTGGGGGTCATGGTTCGATACGATTTCGGTACAACAGAGGGGGGGGGGGTTACTATGCTCAGTTTCTTTTAATTTATTTTGAACAGACAGTAGTGCAAATTACAATTTTTTTCCATCTAGATGTGAAAATACTAAATATTATTACATATTATATATATATATATATATATATATAATATGTTTTGTTTTCATTGTGAGTGTACACAAATAAAAGCAGACCTTTATACAGTGATTATTAATAAGAAAATAAGCGTTTAAAGTTGATTGTGCTGGTATAAGGAAAAAGTTGAAGTGATCGCGCCAGAGCGCGCGTGCACACACACACACACACACACGTTTATTTTAGTGGTTTATTGGGACTCTCCATAGGCGTAATGGTTTTTGTACAAACTGTATGTGCTATTGTCCTACACCAACCCTACACCTAAACCTACCCCTTACAGGAAACTGTCTGCATTTTTAGATTTAAAATAAAAAAAACACCATTTAGTATGTGTTTTAAGCCTTTTGAATTACGGGGACATAGGCAGTGTCCTCATAAACCACTTTCAAATTGTAATACCTCTGTCATACCCACGTCATTATACAAATTTTGTCCCCGTAAACCACAAAAACCAGTACACACACAC
This sequence comes from Acrossocheilus fasciatus, assembly GCA_036784905.1. Lineage (NCBI taxonomy): Eukaryota > Metazoa > Chordata > Actinopteri > Cypriniformes > Cyprinidae > Acrossocheilus > Acrossocheilus fasciatus. The sequence continues at coordinate 2,916,543 of JAXUIB010000029.1, read as the reverse complement.
ACACACACACACACACACACACAAAACACATCAGTTCCAGCATTGCTAACTTGACAGCACAGTTGGTACTTTATCAAAATAAAATACAGTGAGCCAAACATCAGCGTGCGCGCCTCTGTGTCACCGTTGGAACGCGACTGAAGTACAAAGCCTATCATTTACATAAGAAATAATAGTTTAGCATTCATATACGTTACATCGCAAATATGGAAATATTACGGAATATTTGGATTTGTGCCGAATGAGAGAGGTAGGATACACAAGCACAAAGACCCATTTCGCAAACAGTTGAGTGCGCAAGCCTTTAAAGTATACTCCATTGTCAGTCTATGTGAGAGACGCATTCAGAATCAGCACATGGTCACTGTCTAGTGGGCTTTGTTTTCAAGTGCGCAAAAGTGATGGGTCGTTCTTGAACGATTCGTTCATTTTGAACGAATCTTTAATGTGACTCGGGAAGAACGAGTCGTCTCAGGGAGTGATTCGTTCAGTCGCGAATGCGCAACATCCTATAGGTTCTGTACTGGAATTAGTTCACCTGTTTCGAGTCTTCGGGTTTGAGTCGTTCGTTCATCACGTGACAGCCCCATAAGCTAAACCAATGCAGTCAGAGCCGGAAAGAGAATTGATTAGTTCACCTACCGAGTCATCGGGTTTGAGTCGTTCGTTCTTTTGTCAGGTGACCACTTGCCGGATCAGTAAAATACTATAAAGTAAAACTGTATTTTTTGTATGTTGGATCATATTTATCAAAATATGTGTAATAAGCATTTTCCTAGAAATAAAAATGGTCTGTTCATTTCTGTCACTATGTTTTTGTTACTCTTTCTTGAGGATCTGTGTTATTTTATAAATAAATAAAACCCTGTTATAAATAAAATATTGATTGATTTGTCCTTTCACTGTCTTTGTCTATCAATAAACATATAATATAACTATATAATAAAAAAATCCAAGCCTAAAATTACAAAGCACGTATAGTTTGTTCATTTACTCCAATTTTGACTTTGCTGGTATAATTGTTTTTCCTAGGCAGACTTGACATATTGGTCTAATATTTGTATAAGAAGATTGGTCAAAAAGGACACAATGACATAAAGTGAAAGCAAATAACATTTTGAATATGAATGATTAATGTTAGTTTAAAATATTAAGGTTATGATCTGGCTCTGTGGCTTTAGTATATTTTAATTTTCTTGTATTTTTTATTTAAATTGTTTTAATTCCTTTTGGAATAGTTATCCTCTTTGCTAAAGCTTTTTCTGGAACAAAAATAAACAATAAAAAAACAATTCAAGAGTGTATACACAGTGTTAATGTCTAAAGTGTCATATGTTACAAAAGTATAGTAAGTAACACTATAGTCTAATCTAAAGGGTTAACTCAAAAGACAAATACAACAAGGTATTGTATTTTATGAAGATTAGACTCTAAAATAAATAAATAAATAAAATTAAATAAATAAAATTAAAGCACAACCAACTCTTTTATTATCTTTATTACTACATTCAGTATTATGGAAAAGAACCATCGTGACAGAAATTAAAAGCAATAATTTGAGACCAGAAATGCATCACATAACTGTACGAGTAAATAATAATAATAATAATAATAATAATGACTATGTACCCGTTTGTAAGGAAGGTTGTAAATTAACTAATTTCTCTGCCCAAAGCTGTCACGTCACGTGACAAAAGAACGAACGACTCAAACCCGATGACTCGGTAGGTGAACTAATCAATTCTCTTTCTGGCTCTGACTGCATTGGTTTAGCTTATGGGGCTGTCACGTGATGAACGAACGACTCAAACCCGATGACTCGGTACGTGAACGACTTAAACCCGAATACTTGTCAGATAAGAGGTGAGCTAATCAAGACCCAGGTAAACGATGAATTAATCTTTTCTGTTTCTTATAGCATTATAGTTTGTATTGTTTGTAGTGTGATCAACGTTTGCATAAGTAGTAGATGTGTTAGGGAAGTAGCACGTAACATTTTAATTATATTTTGCTAAAATGAACGAAATGACTCGAAAAAAATTCGTTCATTTTGCTGAACAAGACTCAAAGGTCCGAGTCAGTAAAATGATCCGAACTTCCCATCACTAGTGTGCAACTCATGGCATTCGCTGTTCTTCTGCTGGCGGTTATCAAACAGCGCTGCATTACTGCGGGCGCCCCCTTCTGGATTGGGGGTGAATTGCCTGTATTCGTCGTAAGGCCTCATGCACCGAACCGAGACGCCCGTACCGCTGGCGGTTATCAAACAGCGCTGCATTACTGCGGGCGCCCCCTTCTGGATTGGGGGTGAATTGCCTGTATTCGTCGTAAGGCCTCATGCACCGAACCGAGACGCCCGTACCGCTGGCGGTTATCAAACAGCGCTGCATTACTGCGGGCGCCCCCTTCTGGATTGGGGGTGAATTGCCTGTATTCGTCGTAAGGCCTCATGCACCGAACCGAGACGCACCGTACCGTGACGGTTCAGGACGAATACATGTACAGTGCCACCCCTAATATATATATATACATATATCCCTGACCCTGGACCACAAAACCAGTCATAAGGGTCAATCTTTCGAAATTGAGCTGAATAAATAAGCTTTCCGTTGATGTATGGTTTGTTAGGATCTGACAATATTTGGCCGAGATACAACTATTATTCATCCAAATGAAGTTCTTAGCAATGCATATTACTAATCAAAAATGAAGTTTTGATATATTTACAGTAGGAAATTTACAAAATATCTTTACTTAATATCCTAATGATTTTTGGCATAAAAGAAACATTGATAATTTTGACCCATACAGTATATTTTTAGCTATTGCTACAAATATACCCCAGCGACTTAAGACTGGTTTTGTGGTCCAGGGTCATATATATATATATATATATATATATATATATATATATATATATATATATATATATATATATATATATATATATATATATATATAATACTGTCTTTATCTGTTTTGTTTGTTTTTTATTAATAATTTTTTTTTAAGTATTTAATTAATATTTTTATTGAGCAAAGACACACTTTCAAAAGGTAAAGTGTGGAACTTCAGTGAAACAAGCAATTCAATAATTGCACATCTAACAGGTACTAAAGTGACTGATCTGTTTCAAGTATAAAGAAATCTTAAACTGTATATTGTGATGAAATTATTAATAGATAAGGTTTAAAGAGTGCTGTTTGGCATTTTTTCAGAGAACAGTACATCTTCATCTTCAAGACCAAAAACAAATTTGCAGTCACAATGATTTCTCTATGTAGCTCTTCAATGAAAGAAACATCAATCATTCCTTGAATAGGTGGCTTCAAGACGTGATTTTCAATATTTGAGTTGTATCAAGAAAGTAAAGGTAGTGCACAAAATGAGAAAGAAATCAAAGAGGTTTGGAATAAGAAAAAATAAAATAAAATGGCATTTGCAACAGACAGAAGTGTTCCTATTCCTCTAAAAAAAAAAGTCTCTCATTTCATCATCTCAATCTTAAACCGTGAAATGCTCCTTAACTTTGGGTCTTTATTACTTTTCATCTTTCTTGATACACACTTTTCTGTCTGCCTCTCTCACCCTGAACGAGTCCAAGTGTTTCGCAACATCTCTAACAAACTTCCCTTCACTCCCAGTCCACTTAAATCCACAGTTGAAGCAGAGCAGCTCTGTGAAGGAGATTCTCTTATAACTCCAACGCAAAGCCAATTACAAGTCATTATTCAATGCAAAGGGCATATGGCAGTGTTTGAGCTTATCAGAATGACTGTAAGAGAACAGAAGGAGGAAACAAGAAGAAAGGTGCCAGGGACAGAAAGAGGGAGTGAGAGCAAGGAGGAGGAGGAAGGGGGGGGGGGGGGGGGGAGTCATTAATGACACAGTGGAACATCGCAGCCTCCAGCTTTGCTCTCTAATTACATTTGGCTCTTTGTAACATTCTGGAATTACGTGCTGCATTTCCAGCCTCCAAGTAGCTTTTAGAGAGCCCACGGACTAACACTCAGCTTTATCTCATTCTCATTTATTCTCATTCTCTTTCTCTATCTCCCTTTTATTTTGTGCCATCCACACTCGCCTGCCAACCCCTAGAACAATTGCTAAACCAGAGTCAAGCCTCCACAAATTGCTGCATGTTTTCTGGAGCAGGGTAACAGGGTGGGTTGAAATCTCAGCCCGGAGCACTATGGGTAATGGGCATTAGTATGCCTAAAGACTTGGAATACACCATACATAGGGATAAGAGGAAAAGAAAACAAAACTGACTAATAGAGTATGAGTCAAACTCAAGTGGATTCTAACTACCAAGTGCATGAAATGATGGTTAATTAATCATTTGCAACACTTAAGTCATTTGGAGGACAAGATCATTGAAAGAAAGCAAGAAAGAAAGAAAGAAAGAAAAAGAATCTACAGATTTACATCGCAAGAAAATTCAGACATTAATTTCACTGGGAATTTATTTATTTTTCTCCATTATGTAACTGTCACCAATAATTATATTTCGTATGCAAACCCTAGCTTTACTTAAACTTAGTCAAACTCTAAAGTACACAGAAATAAGCAGACACATTCAACACAACTAAAAGCTCATGAAAAATACATTAAACTTCCAAGATCCAAACAGCTAGCTTATAAAATAAAGCTATTTTACATTAGAGGGAGAAAAAAAACTCCTTTTCTCCTTATTTACATTTTCAAATATATATCTTATCTTATAAATATCTTTGACTTCTGTAAATCAGAAGGCTTTCAGTCTTCTTTCTCTACAGCATCAGACATCAGTGACAGAAACGTGTCATCTGGCACCTCTTGTGTAACTGTACAGCTTTCTTTAGGCTTTCTTTAGGAGGAACTAGAACTGTCTGTGTCTGTGTGTGTGTGTGTGTGTGTGTGTGTGTGTGTGTGTGTGTTAACACTGATTTCAAAGCATGTATGTTGGGCAATTGAAAGGAAAAATTAAAGAGAGAAAGCTCTTATACCAGGTGCCCTTCAGATACATTCTCGCAATACTGACAATTACAGCTATGCACCACAACAACAGCCAGTTATCAACAATTACACTCTGCACTATGACAGTTATTTTGTGTATACTGTGGATATGCAGTATAATATAATAATGACTGTTTTTATTTTAAGAGTTTATTTCAAGGGATGAGTCTTCACTTCCCTTTTAAGCCTGAAGTACATATTATAGTTGTAACGTGGGGTTTTGGGTTTTGTTTCATGTTCATGTTTTCATGTCTTTTATTTTGGAGTTTAGTCATGGTCCCTGTTTGTGTCATGCTTCCCTTGCCCTCATGTATTCATGCTATTGGTTCCCTTGTTCATTGTGTCATGTTCTGATTGGTTGTCCTAGTCATGTGTCCTGTCTCTCATTGGTTGGTTCTTGTCATGTGACCTGTATTGTTTGCTATAAGTAGCCATCATGTTGCCATTGTCTCCTGTTGTGTATTGGTGGTGTATTGGTGTTGTATTTTGGATCACCTTTTGTAAATAAACTGCACTTGGGTTCTTAAACTCGCTTCCAGTGGACTGCAGTGCTGTTACAATAGTCTGCCTTCTCAGTGACATGTCAACCTAAGGCTACAATCTGAAAGATGATGGGTAAAAAATGACCATTGCTGGGTTATTTGACAAATCAGTGATGGGTATATATTAGACAGAACACATGCTGGGTTATTCTGGTTTTATACATTAACTCATTTGCTGGGTTGTTTCTAATATTTAAGGTTAATCGTTGTAAATAATAATAATAATAATAATAATAATAATGCACCATATAGCACAAGGGAAATTAATATAAAATATTTTTTTATTCAATGTAAAGTCTCTGACAATCATAAATCATTCTAGGGAGTAAGAAGAGCAGAATCTGTGGGAAGAACTTTGGTATCAGTAGGCTATATGAGTGTTCAAGCTCATTAAATTACAATATTATGCTAATAACATGTTTTTAAAGTTCAAAAACAGCTTTGCCTTGTGTCATCTCATCTGTCCACAGGTTTCAGCACATCAAACAAATTACGCGACCACGGGTCCTGGTTGTGCCATTTGTCAGGCGGTTAATATGGTGGCGTGTTCACTTTGAATGTAGATCTTGTGTATGCTGAGCTTGTGGAAGGCTGTCATTCCAAGCACACTTTAAGCTGCAACATTTTTCTGTTTCTGCTGTTATTATTTTATAGGAAAACATGAATTATGTAGCTTAATTTCATTCTGGAAGATTCCCCTCAGGAAGTTTTTTTCTCAGTACCATACACAAAATGACCTTTGATGAATGTATCCAGTTTTAACCGGTTTGGCACAGACTATCTAACATTGGGTTACATTGACCCAGCACTTTGTATTGCCAGTAAAATTGACCCAGCCGCTAAGTTACACAAAAACTACCCAGCACCTGGGTAAAAATAATGTAAAATTAATCAAAATAGCCTAATAAAATGACCCAAAAGGCACAACCCAGCATTTGGGTTAAAAATAACCAAGCATTTTTTTTTAGAGTGCAGATACTTGTGCAAACATCCAGAATGATTAGTCATAGCGTTCATTAGTTAGCTGTGTTTTAACACAGGTTTCAGACCTATTTTTGGTTAGTGGTTACTTTGCAGCATCAGTACAAACATTTGATCTTCTGTGAAGTAAACTGGAGGTAAGTCGATAACCTCAGCAGATTTCACAAGTGGAGATTGGTTTTGAAGATTTGATAAAACTGTGTCTTTCCTTCAAGCACACACATCAAAAAATAGGAGCAATTTGACCTTGTGGTCTTTGGCCCATGCAGTGATGAAAACACAGGTGGTTCAGGCTGACATTTCGGCCATTACATCAATCTCTCTAAGCAACAGCAGTGAGGTCACCCTTCTGTATAATACTGGGCTGCCCAAACACAAAAGTTGAAGGCACAAAGGAGCCTGGAGCTAAAATGATCCTGAGGAGCTGTCAGAGTCAGGACAGATTCAGAACAGAGATTTAGATGAAGTTGCTCACACATAAACACGCATACAAACACATAATTTTTTTTAAAGCAACACAACATTGATGATCATAAGAAATGTTTCTTAAATGGCAAATCAGCATATTAGAATGATTTCTGAAGGATCATGTGACACTGAAGACTGGAGTAATGATGCGAAAAATTAATTCTATTTTTAAAATATATTAAAAGAGAAAACTGTCTATATCAATACAGTGTACAGTATACATTAGTATATATCAAATGACCAATACAACCTTAAATACCTTAAAATGCATTTTTTAAGTTGGTCCAGCTAATGCCCATATGTATGTTCTAGACTCAAGAGAAAAAACAATAAATCATGTTTCCCCAATAATTGGCTTTTATAATTGAAAAATACAAAGTTCTACCAAACAGCTGCCATATAACAGTAAGCGTTCCTTCCAAGGTCAGAAACTAACTTTTCCATTTAAGGGCAATTTTGCCTCCTGGAATTGATTTCCAGAGGCATTTTTTACATTTGTGAGGGCAATTGTTTACATTTAAAAACAGGAGCTAATAGACAATGAATAGACACTTTTCATTCTTTTTTTAAATCTTGACAGCAATAAACAATTGTTTAATTGTGCAGGGGCAATTTTTGCCCCTTTATCTTAAATTTGTGGGGAATTTTTGTTCATTTTGGTGCCATTTTTGCCACAAGCCCCTGTCTCCGGTGGTTAACACACATGCTCAAGAGACAGTTACGCACAGATGATTTGAATCTGCCCCACGTGATGTCTTCATCCCATTACTCCTTATCAGTTCCTGTCACCAGAAACACATGCATGGCCTCATCACTGCTTTAGCTCATTGTACTAAAGTGAATGTCATCTTCCCTGTTCTCAGTAGTCGGAGTGTTGTGAATGAATGTACAGGCGGTGAATAATCAGTATTATAGCAGAAAGAGATTAATAACATGTTTGATTAACAGAGCATAATAGTGTTTGGCTGTGGCTAATGTATGCACCTGGAACATTCTCCCTGATAATGAAGGATTAAAGCTGGATTCAATCTCGAAATAGAAAATGCAGGTAAAACACTAAGAGACGTGAGGAAAAAGTAATGAGAGAGAAAAATATTTGAGTAAGGTTTCATGTGAACTTTGGGTTCCATTAACTTTTGTAAACTCAAATCATGAAGAGCTATCAGCAGATTGAGGAAGTTTTTTTTTTTTTTTTTTTTAAACTCACACATGGTCTAGAACAGGGGTGTCAAACTCAATTCCTGGAGGGCCGCAACCCTGCAGACAGGGGTGTCGCTAGTGGGGGGAAAAGGGTGACAGAGTGCATAGGGCCCAGAGGTCTGAGGGGCCCGCGATCACCTGGCCATTGGGACATTCCATTCAAGTAGTGGGCCAATCGCCGAAACGAGAGAGAGCTCCCCGATATTAGGCGCTGTTTTTAAATTACAGCACATGCAAAACCGCATAAAGCAAATACTCCAAAAGCGCGAAGCAGCGCTCCCCGAAGCATCCGCCAGCCGCGCGTCAAAGCAGAGCGTTATCAGTCACCCGCACAGCACTGACGATGGTGCGCCACAATTTATAAGTGATAAACAGCACAAGTCACTTGATCCATTCAGATGTGTCACAGAATTGTTATACAGTCGCGTGATATGAGAACATTAAAAGTTTTGTAGTGATGCTGGCTGAAAACAGCCACAACAATGAGGTATATTGGAAAACGCCAATTGGCTTGTCACCATCAGCACCATAGTAATTTAACTTTAAGTTATTAACACTGTACAAATAACCTATGTGTTGGCAGAAATGTATTTATTATAAATGTATTATATACATATTGTGGAATATGTTAATTTTACAGAAGGTGTTTTGCAGTTTCTTCATGTTTATTTTTTTTTTTTAACTACGAATTTTATAGTTTATTATTACTTATTTTAAAAACCATATAACTATGGTAATGAGGACCATGGTTTTACTACTTGTGACCACCATCCTACTAATACTAGTCAGCTAAACTCTGGATTATAAGCAAGAACTTATTTCTTTTTAGATGTTTAGTTCTAATGAATTTTAACTGAAGTAAAATGTTAATTCAATAAGGGCCTGACTAAAGATAAATATCAGTGTCTTATATAAATTAGGTGTTTATTATTTACAAATAATAAAATTCATAAACAGAGATTCACCCAAAAATGAAAATTGTCATTATTTACTCAACATCATGTTATTCCAAACCTGTATGAACTTCTTTCATCTGTGGAACATAATTTGAGAAATTCAAGAAATTTTTGTCCATACAGTAGAAATCAAGGGTAACCAAAATGGTTTGGTAACATTCTACAAAATCTTCTTTTGTGTGCAACAGAAGAAAATTAAGTCATACAGTGCACAGGGCCCAGAAATCCTAGCGACGGCCCTGCATGCAGAGTTTAGTTCCAACCCTGCTCCAACACACAAACCATGTAGTTTTCAAATAAGCCTTATGCTGCATTCACGTGCTATCAGAATTATTACCTTCCAAAGGCCGTTCATGTCCAATTTCCGACTAGGAAGCTCGTATTTACGATAATTCAGATAGCACGTGAATGCAGCATAAATGACTTGATTAGTTGGATCAGGTGTGTTTAATTAGGGTTGCATCCAAACTGTGCAGGGCTGTGGCCCCTCCAGGAACTGAGTTTGACACCCCTGGTCTAGAGTGAGCGCTCACAAATCAATAATATTCATCCAACTGTATGTCATCCAATCAGGACGTCTAATCAACAGAGACCTTTCATCAGTCTCAGGTGCTGTGAGTGTCCCAGCATCAATCATCTAAAGAGCTCTTATCTCTAAACACCAGCTCATCTCTATCCATGACTATACCTGGAGTAGAGCCCACCACCACCATTTAGAGAAGACTGAAGGAACACTTGGGCTCACTTGCATGGCAGAAGTGTCAGGGTCAATGAAATACAAGGATGTCTGGGATGATGAAAAGGAGAAATCATTTAAAAATCCAGCTTTTTTATTTATTTTATTTATTTATTTATTTATTTATTTTTTGCGTTCCTCTTAATATCACAGATATATATTTTATGAAACATTAAGTTGTTATAAAAGTAAACAGTAATCAAATATTTCCAATACAATTATTATTTTCAGAGAAGTTTATATATATATATATATATATATATATATATATATATATATATATATAGACATCTGATCTCATCATCATTCAGTCCGTTTGAGATTACATGAAAAGAGACTGACTAAATTCAGAACTGTGGCAATGTCTCCAAGATGTTTTAAGAAACCTAACTACAAAGCCACAGTGCTGTGAAGTTTTAAACACTTAAGCACAAAAAAAAAGTCCTAGATTTTATCAACCAACTTCAATCAACTTCTATTAACTAAATTAAATCAACATTTGATTTGCATTTAAAACAACTTAATATAGATGCACTTGCGCATAGTTTTTCAGGTAGCTTTTCAAGAAGGTTTCTTCAAGCATCTTGGAGACGTTGCCACAGTTTTCTGGATTTAGTCTGTGTCAGTTTATTTTTTCTGTTTCTACATGTCATTCCAGACAGACTTGATAATGGTGAGATCAGACCTGTGTGGATCACCGGCTGTTGTCAAAAATCTCTCTGGATTATTACAATTAACAGCAAAATGAAGGTTTGGAAATGTAAACTGATATTTCCTACTGACACACTACAGCAAAAGATATATATAACTAAATTAACTAAATATAACTAAACTGAAATAACTGGCTTAAAACCTTTTTTGTTGTTGTTTGTGTTTTTGGTGAAAATACTAATGGCCTAAGACTTTTGCACAGTAGTGTATACTGTATATATTACCAATATAACAAATTAATCATTAGCATTAATTTTCTTAGGATTTGACCTTAATTAACTTTGCCTTTCCTAAAACAAACCATCTCATTTAAATGTCTAACAAAAAATAAATAAATAAATTCTAAAATAAAATAAATGCTAGGTATTTTTACTTGTCCCACAATAAATAAACAAAAAATAAATAAATAAATAAATCAACAAATAATTAATTAATACAGTAAATAAATATAAATAAATCTTTTTTGATTGTATGCATGAAAAGCATTTAATTTATTTTGTGGTTAAATTCATACATGTGTCTCATCATTACCCTGTTAATAAGAGTGTCCAGGTTTGTAAACGGAGTGGGGCGCACTAGTATTACCAAGGACACATGCTGCTGAATTACTCTCAAAATCAATGAATATTAAAAAAAAAAAAACATTTATATATCCATCTGTAAACTAACAAACACATGAGGCTTTTTGTTTGTGTAGGCATACTGAGATCGCTTTGAAAGTAAACCACAGAACGTTAATTGTCAAAAAGTTTTAAATAAATCAACACTGAAATTTTCCAGCTGCTTATAAATATTTTACTTTGCCTTCAATGAGTTTGTTTTCATTCAATCTGATATTCTAAAAATAATTTTTAAACAATGGTTGCCACCCTCAAGCATCATTGCTGCACTTCAGAACATCAAATCACAGTGAGACCTCTGCTTTTTTCAAACACAAGACAACCTCAGAGTAAACTGATAACCTGTGGGACGCAGGTGAACCAAACCTGCACAGATCCACATTGTGCAGGTGATGCTATTCAAAACACTGAAGAGATCAGGACACTTCAGTTCGCAGTGGCTTTTGTAATGCTGAACACGGTGAGAATTATGCAGTATGAACACATCTGAGATCCACTCACTCTCTAGGGGACAATGACGGTTAAATCTGTAAAACAATATAATTTTACTTGCAAAGCAGTACGGCTAGCTTGCTCAAATTGCTTGTTTTTTGGTTTTAAGTTTCCATTCAAACTAGGGCAAGGTTACTTCAGCTTAATCATGCATGCAGGATACTCAGGGAGTGAGGCTTCGAAAGCAAGTGGGCATGCAGGGGAGTTGGGCTCGTAGAGGATGTGAAAGTGTTAATGAGCCCCATCAGTGCTCCGTGTGAAGATGTTGTTTCACAGCACCGTTTTCTCTGCCATACGGGAACGGGTGGCTGTAGCACTCATCTGCAGGTGAGAAAGCATTGCTGTGTGTCCCAGAAAAACAAGCAATGTCCCAGAAAAACAATGAAAATCAGCTCTGTCAGACACAGTTCTGTGCTAAGACGCCATCAGCCATACAAAAACATGTTTAGCTATCAAAATGTAGAGGATTAACTCAAATAATTATGTTTTAATTACATATATTTTAATTCTTACTTTCTCTTTTTTTTCTTGTTTTACAAAGTAATGCTTTTCAATTAAAATGTTTACATTATGTTTACATGATATGCTGATTAGACAATTAACCATTTATTTATGATAATAATAAGAACCATTTTTATCAATTAAGCACCAATAATAATTGATAATAAATGAGCATATTTCAATTATTTGAGCATCATGTGACACTGAAGGCCGGAGCAATGATGCTGAAAATTCAGCTTTGACATCACAGGAATAAATATCATTTTAAAATATTAAAATAGAAAACAGTTATTGGTAATAATATTTCATAATTCTACTACTTTTTACTATGAATAAACACAGATTTTGACTTCTAAAACAATATTATTTACGTGTGTGTGTGTGTGTGTGTGTGTGTGTGTGTGTGTGTGTGTGTGTGTGTGTGTGTGTGTGTGTGTGTGTGTGTATACACCTGTATATAAAGTGTCTTTATTTGTTTTTGTTTGTTTTTTATTAATAATTTTGTTTTTAAGTATTTCATTAATATTTTTATTGAGCAAAGACACTTTCAAAAGTTAGTGTGGAAGTATAAAGAAATCTTAAACTGTATATTGTGATGAAATGATCAATAGATACGTTTTAAAGAGTGCTGTTTGGCTTTTTTTCAGAGAACATTTCATTTTCAAGACCAAAAACATACATAAATACATATCACATTAGTAATGATGAACTAATGATGAGTTATTTCACAATCAATCAATATAATAATATAATAATAAATAAATAAATATGATCAAGTAAACATTTCCAGACCACCTGCACTGCTACCATGACCCCCTTTTGGATGTTTCCCACTGAATTTGTTCCCATAATTAAAACACACTCCAGGGTGAGAATTTCCACACCTGTACAGATGACACAAGACAAAGACTAGAGCAAACAGCAGAGATACGCTGCCTAGTTCACATTTACAGTGATTTACTGTAGCCATTTACCAAGCTCAATGAGAGAGAAACTAGTTATTCTGTACAGTATGACAGAGCTGTAAATCACTCATGCAGGATCATGAGGACTCACTCCCATCCAGATGACTTATCTGAGATCAGTCAACTGCAAACTAAACCTCACAGCTCGCTAATTAGCTCATATTTCACTATCAATTCACTGTGATTTTATAGACATTCTCTTATTAAGAAAACTATTTTCACAGCGGTAACAGATTTTCTGACAAAGATCTAAAAACATCTACACATGCTTAAAACGAACATGCCACAAATAGCTGTAAGAAGGCAAACACATTTATTTTTTGGTAATGTGCTTTCTGTTTAGCCATTTAATGTGAGAGTGAGACTTTATTAGCAGCACCAAATCTTTTTTAGTAGCACTTAAATTCAGGTGAATTAAGGGGTCAGATATGGTTGGTGTGTCATATTCATTCATTCGATATTCAATAGCCAATTAGTATAAACTATATTAAGCTTTTGCCTCAATGGTACTTGACATGTATCGACTGCTTTGATTGGTTCCTGTTCTCTTAAGACGCTGGAGAAACATCAGATTATGCACTGGCATGCTAATTGCTCATTTTCAACAATAAGGTCAACAATAACCTAATGGGCCACTAAATTCAAGTAATTCAGCTGTCTGAGTTTACTTAGGATTTACTTTCATAGTTACGCATGAGTATTTTATATTGGCCAAAAGGTCTGGAGCAAAATTCAAATTTCTGAAGCCCTGTTAACAGTGTAAATATTTTAATGACACTATTGCTTTGGCACATCAATGTTATGAAGGAATAAGTAAAAATTGTATGAACTGATCTTGGTCTTCTCTGTGTATACCCACGCGTGCACACTCATCCTCATTGGTTTAATAATACTGTACCATGAGTGCTGTGGAGAACAAAAAGAATTTATGGGGAAGAAGATTATAACTGCCAAGACTGCTTATGAACAAATTAAATGACAGAGTGATTTGCATGCCTGTCTCTCAATCACACACACACACAGATTCACACAAAACCATCAAAAACAAGCCAAATACTTTACAGTACAAGCTGAAGCAACTATAAGTACATGATGTAAATGCTGTTGAATTTGAATGTTATTTTCATTTTTTTTTTATTATACTTTATATTGTTAAATACAACTCTAGTTTTTCTCAAACACAAATAATTTTGCCTTATTGCAATGCAATGCCACAATTGTTCCTTCGCTGTAATAATTATATTTTTTTGCTTCACTGGACCATTTTACCTGAAAACACAGCATATTTTTAACATTGAATGACAGATGAGATACAAACACAAAAAGAGCACTTTTGAAGCATTATGGAAACTTTTAACAGGTCGCATGTTAATGCCAAGTGTAAACGCAGCCTACATGATTTGTCAAAATCTCACCCAGTTAATCCAGTTTTAACTCTATATTTTATTGAATTATAGCCTGATATTTAAGTACTCTTGTGTACACCTTTAAACTGCAAGCATTACATCATATGCCTGCTTGTATAATGCATTACACTCTTTAAATAAAGAATATTGAAATGAGTTAAATAAACAGTCTTTGTCAAAAGTGCTACAGCGCTGTGAAACATTTAAATATTCACCTTTTCAAAAACCATAATTATGACAGTATGTTAAACACCTGAGTGAATAATTAGGAGCACCTCAGTAACACGACCGAAGAACATTCTCCAGCAGTTGAAGGGAAGTTGGTCCTTTTTATGTTTGTGTTAGCTAGGTCAGTTAAAAATAGCACTGCACACTGGTGGGACTAATGTCTGGGAATATGATGCAGAAAGGAACTGAATTAAATGTGTGTGTGTGTGTGTGTGTGTGTGTGTGTGTGTGTGTGTGTGTGTGTGTGTGTGTGTGTGTGTGTGTGTGTGTGTGTGTGTGCGAGGGAGCGTACATCCATAGAGATCAAGCTGATGTGCATCTCACCCCCATAATCCACCTATTGCTCACTCAGTTCAGAAAAAAAGTCTTCCTGAATGATAATGTCTCACACAGTGTTCCACAATTTCACTTCCTCTGCTCCTTTCTTCCTATTTCCTCCCTCTTTCCCCCAGTTCAAATGGCCTTTTATTTCTTTATTTCTTTCTCTAAATGCACCATCCATCCAAAGGCAATCTGAAAGAGGGGGTTGCTTAGCAACTTCTTTCTATAAAGATAATTCTAAAATTCTCCCTCTCTCTTTCCCCCTTCCCCCATAAATCCAGATATCATTTTTGGGTAATTTCTTCTCCTGTATCTCAGTCTATTTCCCTCAACATCCCTCTCACATACTAACTTTCTAACTCCACAACCCCAATATTTTCCTCCTAATCCTAAACTATTTTCCTTCCTGTTTCGTTCGGAAACACCTCTTGATCCCTGGCTGTGCCTTTCCTTCCTGCTATCTCTCATTTCACATTTTAAAAGCACAGCGGAGTGGAAATGCTGCCTTCCGCACAAGGAAACTACAAACACAACCCAGCGCCCTGCTCCTCTGACCGACTTCTGAGTATTGCACTTAAAATTAATGCCAGCTTGACCTCCCCTTCTGTAGCATATGATAACTCCATCGTTTTTTATATCTCATCCATCCTCACTCACTTTTACCCTCTTCACACAGACTTTTATGTCCAGAGTTGTTTGTACTACAGTAGGTGTTGTTTGGGTCCAGACCGTAAAAATAAAGCTACACTGACAGTCTGATAGTATATGTGCTGTTTTTGTCAACTAAAACTATGACAATAATTTTCAGTAAATGAAAAAAAATCTGAGCTAAAATGAAAGATAAATATTAGATGAAAAACAACTTCTTCCTCCTCTTCCTTCAAAACATCATTTGTGTTCAGCAGAAGAAAGAATACAGATTTGGAGGGTGGGGAAAGCAAACCAAAGCTAATTAGAAATATTTGAAAATAAAATAATAATAATAAATAATAAAAAATGGCAAAAACACAAAAATTTTAACTAAAATTAAAATGAAAACTGAATATATATATATATATATATATATATATATATATATATATATATATATATATATATATATATATATATATATATATATATATATACACATATATATATATATATATATATACACATATATACATATATATATACATATATATACATATACATATATATATATATATATATATATATATACATATACATATATATATATATATATATATATATATAAAAGCTTATTCTAAATACAAATAAATACTCTAATAATATATAAATACTAAAATATCACTGGATTTCATAAAATTCCCTTTATACCAATGACAGAAATAAGTGCTGTGGGAAGGCAAAACATTTGTTAGAATTGCTATAAAATGTGACACTGTAACATTTAGCAGTGCAATATTATCAAAATGCCATTTGTCTGTGCATGAAAAAGAGATGATGCTTGCCTTTAAAAGGTTACATGCTTGAAATAGTTACGAGGCCGAGCTCCAGACAGGGGGGAAAAAAATTACTAGGGAGCAATTGGCTCTTAAAATAACGCATTTAGGAGCCAAATGACTTTTCTAGTTGCCAAATTGCAGAGTAACAATAAAAATGGTTGTTCAAAAGCGTTACAGTTTATTGAGTGCAGCTCGTTTACTTCAACAATAGTTGTTGTTTTCTGTGATGAAGGCATATTTAGTATACAGACTGTGACTACTCTCTAAAAAATGGTGGGTTAAATACAACCCAGCGCTGGGTAAAATATGGACGAACCCAGAGATTGGGTAGATTTTACCCAGTGGTTGGGTTACTGCCCAGAAGGTTGGGTTAAACATTTAACCCAACTGTTGGTTGAAAACAACCCAGCATGTGTTCTGTCCAATATTTACCCAGCACTTGGTTGTATTTATCCCAGCATTTTTTAGAGTGTACTATACTATTAAAGTGAATTGCTGTTTAGTAAGGTAAAATGAATTAAAGGGAGAGTCCACCTAGAAAAGAAAGTCCTATCATCTTTTACTTACCCTCACGTCGTTCCAAAACTGCAAACTTTTATTTATTTTTTTGTGGAACACAGACGATATTTTGAAGAATGTTGGTAAATAGACAAATAGTTTTGGAAGTCAATGGGAACCAAATATGTTCCATAAAGGAAATAAAGTCATACAGTTTTGGAACAACATGAGGGTGAGTAAATGATCACAGACTTTTCATTTTTGAGTGAACTATCTCTTTAATGATGTTTAGATACTAACAAAAACACTGATTAAAAAAATGATTTTTAGCAGCATATTAGCATTTCCGTGACCTTAGGATTGCTCTTCCTTACCAAAATGGTAAAGCAGAGAGGATTTTAACACAGAAATGAATTATTTTAGTAAAGTGTAACCCTACATACGTGATAACGATCATTTTCTGACAGCTGAGAGATGTTAATATGAGCTGTACACACACATACACAACGTCCCATTATTGTTTTGTTCAACATACAATGTTAGAGAGCTAAGGGCACCCTCTGAGCAACCTTTCTCCTAACTAGATTAAATATTCATCTAACTGTGATCTCGAAGGCTCTCAGACTACGTTGGAGAAGAAGGATTCCTAGAGGCAGATAGAAAGTGGAGAAGGCATTTGTTTAACTCAAGATCATTGTGTGTGTTTGCTTTTGTGTGTGGATCTATTGGCATATAATGTTGCAATCCATTATCCTGTACAGAACACATACACAGTTATACAAAAGCATTTATGATTAGTCATTAATTACTGCCTTGCTGTGGCAGCTGTTTACCACTGTACAAGAAAGAGTGTGTGTCTACAATGCCATGTGTGCATGTCTGAGTCCCATAAGGACTGAACTTGTCCTCTTCGCTGATTAACTGGGGAATTGTGGGTGATCTGGCATCCTGTACCCATAATGAATTCAATTATGAATTAACACTGTGCACAATTAACCCATAACATTCAGCTGGCTGGTTGTGTGTGTGTGTGTGTGTGTGTGTGTGTGTGTGTGTGTGTGTGCGCATGGCTGTGCGTATGTGCATGCGCTATCTGGGAGCGATGCCAAATACACCGTAAAGGCAGTAAACAGACTGCATTTATACAACAGAACGGAAGATCCAGTGGCCAATGAAGAATGCAAATGAACAACAAGAAACAAACACCGTAGTTTATCAAGACTCAAAGCAAACAATGCACTGGATTCATGGGTCAAATGGAAAGAAAAGATGTTCAAATTATGACAGTATTCAAATTGATTTGTCCATAAGAACAAATGAATTAGACTCAGGGAGTTCTGTTCTGGCCATGATAAACAAAACATGCATGATGTATAAATGGCCCTATGATTTCCGCTATGTGGAAAACACGGACAGAATTGCAGAATCCAGTCATAAAAATGGAATATACTATAAAATGTGCCTAATTTTTGATAATAATAAACCAAATAATAAACCTAATAAACCAAAACTAGGTCTGTATACTTACAGTTTTTCTCAGTCACTTTGATGCATTTCTCGAATCATCCTTAATATTTGCAAAACAGTAAGTGCATTTCTCAAAACAACTCAACAAATAGCAAAACACTATGGATTACCTGCAAAAGCCAGCCTCTTGCTCAAAATACTTAGTTCATCTCTCAAAAATAAATATCTGTGTCAATGAACATGTCAGTACCATCAGAATGACAAGTTCTTGTGTCATTGTGTACGGATAAGACAGTCAAATTGCTTAGTTATGTTGTCAATATAACAGTGTACTCTGGAGGGATGTTCTGATGTAAACTATGGCAACAGTTTGGATGACAGTTACTGTATTGAAATGCAAAATGCTGCACTTTTTATGTATGCCATATATCCATTTCAAACGTACAAATTTACACATTACTGTATGTGGGATATTGATTGAAAGACTGGATTGGATACAGTTTACTAGTGATCTGACAAAAAAGCATTACAACATCATTGTGATATAGAAAAGAAAAAGAAATATGGGCACAAAGGTGATTTTTTTTTTTTTTTTTTTTTTTTGTGAAAGTCCATTGTCAGAATTTGTAACTCTTGTGTTGTCCTCTGTCTATATATGCTTTCCAATTGAAGGTTCATGAGATGTATCTTTGAGCTATTTCAGAGAACTGGTTTGTCACTGGTTGATCTATATTCTCTTCATTAGTGAAAGTCATGGTTCACTTTCACAATTCATGGCAAATTTACAAAAAGTCTAATAGAAATGTATAGAACATATGCTTGACAGTTTATGACAACTAGATCAACCATTTTGCATTTAATGACTTATACGATGAACTAATGACTTGAGATTTTGAGGGGTAAGACTATAGCACAGAGAACTATATAACACATTTCGAGCAACATGACAATAGCAACTGAAAATGTAGGAAATCGCAGACAAATGTGCATAATCAATTGCATAAATGTACCAAAGCAATTGCAACTTGTTCAAAAGAATAAGAGACTGCTTTTATGATGTGCACAAGTGACTAGATGATGTGGAGGTTGAACAAGTAGTTTTGAGAATTTCATTTCTGATCTGAAAAATGCACCAAAGCGATTGAGAAAAACTGTAAATCAAATCATAATATGGACTAGTGTCTGTGAATATTAAGCTGCAAAAATACTATTTAAATATGAATCCTGCATGTTCTGCGTGTCTCTGTGTGAATGAATGGCGCAAACAGGCATTTTCCTTTACTACACATACTGATGCGCTCGTGACACTCAGTGTTTTCAGCCTCTGCCACCTCAATATATGAGTACATCAACACATGAATATAATCTCTAGAGATGCTCTGAGAGTCACTTCATGAGCATTTGACCATTTCATTTGAGAAAACCGCCATCACTTCATATTATACATAAAGAAACTTAAAGGTCTTTACAGCAACCCGTCAAAATAAACGTTTGGTTTAACTGGAAGAAACTTTGACAGAAATACATTACTTAAATTAATGATAGTACTACTACTAATAATCAAACTTTTTTTTTTTTAAGGAATATTTACCAGAAAAGTTATTTACCAGAATTAATTTACCAGAAAATGTGTAAATACAAGTGTAAATAAAAGTATTTCTGGAAAGAAAAAAAAAAAGAACTAAAATAATATAATTTTTTTGTTTATTAGAGATGCTTTTGATTATTAAAATTTAATGAAAACATTAAATTGGAATCCAGAAAATTTATGGAAAACATGGAATTTGGTAAAATAATACTGAATTTGGGAGGGGGGGGGGGGGGGGTTATTTCATAGGGCCTTAAACATATCATTTTTGTTAAACTTTTAATAAATTGCTGTTAAATTTTGCAAGTTTCATGATTTCAATTAATTAGATATGCTTTTTGATTAATACAATTTAATTTAACCATTAAAACAGAGTCTAGAAGAATTAAAATGGAAAAAGGCAGAATCCAGAAAAAAAAAAAAAACACGGAATTTGGAAAAAAAATGAAATGGTATTTGGGAAAAAATCTAACGAATTTCAAAGGGCACTAGTAAACCTTCATTATAAATGTATAATCTACAGCATATACAGTACACACTTTATTAGGTACCTCTGTAATACACTGCCATGTGAACAGTCTGAATTATCTGTGCCATTAATTCAACAAGCTGTTGCAGCACTCTGGTCCAGGGTGACATGATAGCATGACACATTGCTCCAGATGTCAGTTGTGAATTTGTGCTGTAAAATTGCCATTCCCCAGCATCCCAAAAGTGCTCAAGTGGATTGACATCTGGTCACTGCGGGGATCACTGACAAACTGATTTTGTCAGTAGCTAAACTAGTGCACTAGGCCAGAAACAATACTCAGGTAGATTGTGGCATTTAAATAATGCTGAACTGCTGTTAAGCAGCCAAATACGCCAAACAAAATATGTTCCACATCATTACACCACCAGCAGCAGCCTAGAGCATTGAAACAAGGCAGAAAGGATCCATGAATTCATGCTGTTAATGTCAAAGTTTGACCAGGTGGCTTTTTCCCAATCTTTTACTGTCCAGCTGTAACTGTGCCCACTAGACTCATTTTCCTATTCTGAGTTGACAGGAGAAGAAGCCAACATGGTCTTCTGCAGCTGTAGCCCATCTCCTTCAAGGTTTTGATGTGTTGTGCATTCAGGGATGTTTTTCTGTATGTCACTGTACTATTGGGTGGTTATTTCAGTTACTGTTCCCTTCCTGTCAGCTTGAACCAGTTTGGCCGTTCTCCTGTGACCTCTCTCAAAACAAGCCCTTTTCACCCACAGAACTGACACTCACTGATTTTTTTTCTTTTCCTCAGTCATTTCTCTATGATATCTAGAGGCTGCTGTTCACAAAAAAAATCCAGCATTATAAAACTTCTAAGTGTCAATTTACAGTATATTTACCTGCTGCTGTTTCATAGGAGTAGTTGTATAATTTACAGCATTGCAATAAAAAGACAGCTATACTGTATATAACAACCTCACAATAAACAGGAGCTGGAAATGTATGATCAGGGCTCCAAACAAAAAAAAATCATGTAAGGAGCCATTGACTCCTATAAGAAAAAACAGGCGCCAAATAATTTTTTTAGGTGCCACAGAATAAACGCGTTTTATTTATTTGTTTTTTCTTACATTTTGACATTTCAATCATACAGTCATGTGTTTGTCTACTCTTTTCTTGACTTTATCAGCATTTTAATCCATCTTGTAGATGATCTGGGAACTAAGGTTCACTTAAAGTGGGAACTAAACGTCTTTTCCAACTTGAAATATACAGTCACAAAGAATTGTTTATTACACAGAATCTGTACCAATATCATGGACCATAAGAACTTTTAAATAATTGCAATTTAATAAATTTAAGTTGGTCCAACTTAAAATAAAAAGTGAACAACGCATTTTCAAACTGTTATTTGTCAGTGTAACTCAGAATTGTCAAGTTCACTTAATGTATTTCTTTAATTATGCATTAACTTGGCGCTTTAGGAGCAAATATAGCGGCTTCTCCGAGATAGGTATAAACGGAGGTTGGAGCCAGCTCCAGATGGGCGGGACTCATTAATATACCCTACACCAAACTCATATTTATTCAATGACATCATTGCCTTTTGAAGTTTAATCCAGCTGTATCGCGGTTCTTGTCTTTCCATCCCCAACTGTAAGACCTCTTGAAATTATAATTAAGACTTTTCTTATACCATTTAACATGTATAAAATTTACGGCCATAAAAAGTTTTAAATAAGTAAACTGGAAAACGCAATAGCCCCGCGAAAGTGTCACAGTTTTGCTTTGAAAACGGCAGCGGTAGCCTAGATTATGCTTTCAGTTTGAATAGAAATCTTATACAGTACAGTTTGTCGATCTAAAATGGTAATTGTGCATTAACAGCTGTCAACCATGTCAGAACTTATTTACACAGCGCATTTTTAATTTTGGTCGCGCATGCGGGCCTGCAAACCAGTTATGTGCACCCCTGCTTATTAGTAATGATTATAAATGAGAATTGTTAACGATATTGCCAATATCCACACAGCTAACAGCTTTACCTGTTGAAGTTTGTTCAAGTTGTGCATGAAATAGACACTGCTTTTCTGCACATCTCTCGCGCTGCAGAACTGAGCAGCGTTTAGCAGGCATTTCGGCAGAGATGAGGACTGTTTGAAACTCTTTCCATTAAAACTTTGATGCGCATTGTTTAATACGTGGACATAAAAGATGTGATCGCAAAACAATCAGGAAAAAAAATCATAACATAGTCATAACAAAAGTCATAACATAGTCGCCATTGGCGACCTCAGCAAAAACTTCACTTGCAAATTAATATTTTTGGTCGCAAATGCGACCGTTTTAGTCGCAGTTTGGAGCCCTGATGATGTAGCAATGTGTGTATGGGATTAGTTTTGTGCCAAATAAAATGAATGTAATTTTTAAAGAAACGTATGAAAATATCAAGTGAAACTGAATAAAATGTCTTTGAAACTAAAAAAATAAATAATTACAGGCAAAATCTTTGACCTCGTTTTTAATACACTGCAGGTTTTGCAACTGTTTTCTCATCTTTCATTCGTTGATCTGTACTTACAAATGCACTTCCAGAGTTTTCATTAACGCTTCTAAAGTTTTCATTTATGCTTCTAAAGTTTACGTTTACGCTTCTGAAGTTTTCGTTCGCCATTCTGGCACAACGCTCTCGTGGGGGCGGGGTTAACAGCGGTGTGTTCTCATTGGCTACTGAGTTTTTGATTGACAGCTTCTTGACCTGGAAGTGAAGGCGTCAGTATCGTTGCGCCTGTGTGGATGTGATGTTAGCGGCTTCCTATTTCATTTTAATGATATAAAATGATATATAAAGATTTTTTATTATTATTTTATCAGTATTGTTCTGCTGCTACACTACATTGATGAGATGATTTCTTAGGAATAGCACAGATGAATGATATAATCATCATGACCATCAATCATCGTCCTTATCAGGATACTCACGGTAAGTTGTCTTGATTTAGTCCAATCACAGGACCTGGTTATCTACACACAGTTACAGTCTTCAATTAGATAATATTTGCTTCGATTAGTTCATATTTTCCCCCAGCACATAGAGTGTACAGTACTAAATTTACTCTATCTGACAATAACCAATGTTATTTTACAAGCGCGCTGTCAATCACTGCGCTGTCAGCATTAGCAATGTAAGCCTTTTTACCATGCTTTTTCTGTTAATGAAAAAATAGTCACTTCAGATGAACATTTCGGGGGGAAAACAAACAAACTTTGACAAATAATGCCTAAATATATATCCAAATGCAAAACCTAATACATGCAAATAATTATGACTGAAAACAACAGGGTTTCCAGCAACTAGTTATGATTGTACAGGCATATACAGAGCCATCTAATGGTTACACAGCGGTATTACAGATGATTAATGGTATATAACTTTGAGGTATTTTAGTACCAAGTTAATACTAATATATATTAAATAATTATATTGTGTATTTATTTGTTTGAAATATTTTAAGTTTGAAATGTGCCATGGGAGTTCAAAGCAGTTTGCATTGTTAGACTATAATACATGTCCTTTCTCTGTTTCCAGGGAGCGGAGCAACTTTTCCATAAACTTCTGATGCTGACCCAGAGGATGTAGTGATAGTACCAGAGATCCACTGCCCTCATCAGACAAGAATCTTATTGTGTTCAGACACATCACCTTTGAATGACTGGGATCTTGATCTTCAGACACCTGATATCATGCAAATATTTGTACTTCTTTGGAGCTCTAGATAAAACAAACACTGTTCACAAGTACACAAGAGGTTGCACTTTATTCCTACTAGTCTATGCTGATCTTGGATTGGCCTACCCACAACATATGATTGTTAAGGGGATAGTTCAAAAATAAAAAAATATATATATTTTTTTAATTTTACTCACCCTCATGCTCACTGGACAGGTAAACACAAGTTAAGATTTTTAGGCAAATAATTAATCTCTGTGAGTCCTAAAGATGCTTTAAAAACCACACACAGCGACAGCGACAGCGACCGTAATCCATCTGACCTTAGTTTTTAAATCAGTATCTTTTGAAGTGAAACAACAGATAAGAAAAACATTAATAATATAAACTTTTGACTATTAATAATCGCTTCCACTCAACTGTTAAATATGCAAGTGTTACAGTTCACTTGTGTTATGTGAATGAAAGAATTTTCTTTTTTTGGCGTGGACTATCCCTGTAAAGACTGATATTGCACTCCAGTACATTACATACTGATTCACTGTTATGTAACTTATACTGTAACAGGAACTGTTGAAAGGATCATTGCAGTGTTTAAAACATATGAATTTTAAACGTTCTGTATGTTATGTTCTTGTGCAGTTTGTGTGATAATGTAAATTATAATGACAAACTGTGCATTATGTATACTATGCAGTTAGTGTTTTGTGGATTCTGGTCTTTCCTGTCACAACATAATTGCATCCAAGACTTTCACTTTGATACTTGTGTATATGCTATAGTGACAATAAAGAATGTCAATTTATTTGAATTAATTCATATTTTCATTTACATTCATTCAACTGGTTTATAAAAGTCACACTTGAGTTGATGATTGTTAAAAATGTATTTCCAATCTTAAATGTTAGATGATGATGTTAACTAAATAAAATAACTAAACAAAATGATCAGCATGATGAAAACAATTGGCAGCAAGAACATTGTGTGGGATATGTAATAAAACGAGCTTGATTGCCTGGTTGGAGTGAGACTTTCTTGACGTCTGAATCACAGGATAGTATTGTATTTCAAATGTAACAGCTCAACCTAATCAGACCCTATAATGCAGAAGACTCAAGAGCAATAAACAAATATCATAAGAGAACACTGGACATTATACAATATTTCCAGTATTACAGTACTTTAATAATTAAACCTCAATATGACCTTTTTCTCTCGCGTTTTCTCGTGCTCCTAAAAGCTTATGTTGACAGAGTAGTAGCAACAGATAAATACAGACTGAATTCAAAAACAAAACTCCTAACTGTATATCATTAAAATGAAATAGGAAGCCGCTAACATCACATCCACACAGGCGCAACTACTGACGCCTTCACTTCCAGGTCAAGAAGCTGTCAATCAAAAACTCAGCAGCCAATGAGAACACACCGCTGTTAACCCCGCCCCCACGAGAGCTTTGTGCCAGAATGGCGAACGAAAACTTTAGAAGCGTAAATGAAATCTTCAGAATCGTAAACGAAAACTTTAGAAGCGTTAATGAAAACTCTGGAAGTGCATTTGTAAGTACAGATCAACGAATGAAAGATGAGAAAACAGTTGCAAAACCTGCAGTGTATTAAAAACGAAGTCAAAGATTTTGCCTGTAATTTTTTTTTTTTTTAGTTTCAAAGACATTTTATTCAGTTTCACTTGATATTTTCATACGTTTCTTTAAAAATTACATTCATTTTATTTGGCACAAAACTAATTCCATATGTGTGCTGCAGAATTGCAGTGATTATCAATTTCTGCATTACAATAAGCAGGTGGGTATTTACACAGTAATATGCTGTCATGTACTTTTTTTAGCTTGATCTGCTGTGTCAATAAATTATGTATAGTTCCAATTATTTATTTATTTTTATTTTTTTCTCTCTCTCTCTCATTATGCTTTTGTTGTTTTGATACCACTTGAAGATACTGTTTTTATAATGTTCATTTCTCATGTGAGTGAATTATTAAATCCCCATTTTATTTATCAACTGTGTTTTGTAACAAATATTTTACAGAAATACTGTAATAATTTAACAGTAAAAACCTGTTAATTGGTTACCTTACCATATATGGTGAAAAGTTAAAGACTATGAATTACCATACAATTTACAGTTAAAAGAACTTTCACCAAAAGGACATTCCTAGAAGTCCAAGCAAGACACATGACGTTATTTACACTAAGTGAAAATAGCAGAATTTTCAGTAACACTTTAGAATAGGGAACACTTATTAACTATTAACTACGACTTTTCCCTCAATAAATTCCTAATTTGCTGTTTATTAATAGTTAGTAAGGTAGTTACTAAGTAAGTTTAAGGTAATGGGTAGGATTAGGGTTGTAGAATAAGGTCATGTACAATAAGGCATTAATATATGCTTAATTACTACTAATAAATGGCTAATATTCTATTAATGTGCATGCTAATTAACAACTAGTTAAGAGACCTTAAAATACTGGTGTTACTGAAAAAGTGTAAGTTAGATGCTACTTACTGCAAAAAAGGCAGATATTTGCACCTCAGTATTGTATATTATAAAACAGTTTGCAATAATAACACACTGAGTGTAAATTATCATATTTATTAAAATATGTCTCTTACCTACCTTATAAACAGTTTAGTAAATTCCTTTAGTTTCACTTTTTTAATATTTTCTCCACTTTTATTGAAAATAAATGCCTTTCCAATCAGACATGAGATGCGAAAAGGGAGAGGAATGAGTTTGGCAAAAGGTGGATTCGAACTCAGGTAGATCGCATCAGAAGTTACCACCTTATGCCCTAATTTCTTGAAATTACAATTAATTATGTAAAAAAAATAATAATAATAAATTATACAATTAGAAAATATTACAAATATTTGATTAATGCTGTTTAAATATTTAAATATACAGTAAATATTTATCATTTACTGTCATATTTATTTTGTTTTATTTATGTAATGTGTTTTTGTGAAGTCAAATTTCTGTAAAGTTGTTTTAAACTGCTTGCTATTTACAATGGTTACTAGCTGTTTTCATTGTGTGATTTTTGGTGAACTGTATTAAAACCAGGCCAAAATGACTTATGACTAACTTTGCAAAGCAAATCCACATAAGATCCTTGCAATGTTCCTTTTTTAAGAAGGGCATTTGATACAAAAGCAAATAGACTGAAGTAAGAAGTCTGATCAAAGAAATGATGTATTAAAACTGAACAGAAAGGCATTCTCTCCCGCAGTCATCAACATGCGCTCCATACCACCAGCACAAAGACAGCAGTCATCTACAATTCTACACCCAGAAATCATGTTAAACGATCCAAAAAAAAAGCTTTGGCAGGAGACCGGTTCATTTTTGCAGCCACCACATAATTTCAATGCAGGAAAAACCCTGTCACTGTTAAACTGTGTAAAATGTACATAAACCACTCGATCAACAATTATTCTACAATCAGAAATCATATTCCTTCTGATGTGAACATCAGTTGAACGTCTTGACCGCATGTCAAGAAAGAAAGAAAGAAAGAAAGAAAGAAAGAAAGAAAGAAAGAAAGACAGAAAGAAAGAAAGAAAGAAAGAAAGAAAGAAAGAAAGAAAGAAAGAAAGAAAGAAAGAAAGAAAGAAAGAAAGAAAGAAAGAAAGAAAGAAAAAGCTCCAGACACAAAAGTGTCAGTTTTTTTAAATCCAGAGTCTGTTTCTCTGTTTCAGAGAGTTTCTGAAATGCCGCTCAAGTGTCTCCTCATCTCAAGAGAGATGAGAGGCAAACGCAGTTACATAAGTCTCCCTGAGGGATGTATGTGCTCTGAAGCCTCATAAACCTTTACAAGAGAGGGTGAGAGAGAGAAATATTCAGATGAGAGTGAGCTGTGGATGAGGGTGATAAGCCTCCTTTCATCAGACGTCTTCCATCCCAAAACCCCTTCCTTTCACAGTTAAGTTCCTCACGCCAAGGAAACATCAAAATTAATGTTCCCTAAACCTGACTTTCATGTCTGCTGAAAATGTTTTGATCTATGTTTGGAAAACTAAAGGATTCTCTTACAGAAATTGAGAACTAGTTCAACAACTTCACACTTGCTGAAAAAAATAAATAAATAAAAATCACCCACTCTCACAAAGACAGGCGCATTATGATGATTTATGAATATATCATGCATTTATCCTCAGAGATATGGAAGTATAAATGGAAACTATACATTTTTGTGCAAGAGCAAATCTAATGACAGATTTTGTTCGTAGAGCAACAGAGTTTGTTATATATGCCTAAGGGGAAAAAAATGTCAAGAAGTCATGGTCATGCCTGGGGCAAAGCATCATGGGACATGAAAAAAAGCTTATACTTCAAAACAATTCTGGATAGTTTGACTACAGTAGCCATACTGAGGTGATGAACTCCATGGAGGAAAGAAAATAAGATGTCCAGAAAGAAAGAGAGCATTTCGTATGAATTTATAATGAGAAAAAAGGAGAGAGAGGATAAAAATGCATTCACGATAAGAAAACAACATGAATCGTTAAAAAGAAGGAAGACATAATCAAAGAGTAATAGAGACAAGATAAAATAGAAATATTCTCTTATTTATAGCCTCACAGCTCCTCATTGATGTTTTATCATCCTGAGAGTTTCTCAGACTGACAACAAACAAAAACTCAATTAAGAACTATGACCTTCAGGCCATGTCTGTTGCTAAGGTGATAACTGCCGAGGCCCCTGGGAAATGCAGTTCTAGTGTCAGCATCCTTTGGCGCTTTTTCATTACAAGCGGCCCAAATCTGATTTATCGGCCTGGCATTGGCTCTGGAGTCCACTGCTTGCTCGTGCTGCTGTATCATGCGTATTCATGAGTTTAGAAAAGCAATTATCTCTCTACAACTTTGGGTTATATTAGTTTCGACACCCGCTAGCAACAATACTGTGTGAGATTCTACTGTACGCATATGCATTTGGATTATTGTGCAATAATAAGGATGTTGAGTCTATGATGGTCGTAATGAAATGTCTATGTTGGTTCAATATTGTGATGAAAGAAAGCTCATTTATATTCATTATAAACCACTGGAATATTACAAACGCCTGAGACTCGACATTCTGCAAATCCTTCATTCAAATTCTAAAACAGACTTATATTGTTTTCATATAAATCTAATTGTAATTACTAACCCAAACAGTATTCCTATTCCTAAAAAAAATCTCCTGCATTGTAAGTAAGTAAAGTAAATAAGTAAGAAAAATAAACAAATACAATTTCAAATCTTTTCAACCTTATTTAAACCTGGTAATGAAAAATATGAATTCTTCATTAAAATACATTAAATTCATCATCTTCATTCAGTACTTTATTAAAATTTGAAAACATACTGCTGTTATTTTCAAATAAATCTAATTATAATTACTAACTAAACATATATCTAAATGAAAATGCTCTGCATTTTTAAGTAAAGTAAGTAAATAAATAAATAAATAAATAAAATCTCAAATCTTATAATCTCAACAAAATCTCAACAACAAATAAATAAATAAAACAAATAAAAGAAACCTTATTTAAACCTGCTAATAAAAATAATAATAAAATGAATTTGAAAAAGTGTAACCTTCATTAAAATCCATTAAATTCATCATCTTTATTCAGTACGTCATTAAAATTTGAAAACATACTGCTGTTGTTTTCATATAAATTTAATTGTAATTACTAACCCAAACCCTACTCCTATCTCTAAAAAAGTTCTGCATTTTAATAATTAAAACAAACAAGCAAACCAATAAATAAATAAAGCTCATTTAAACCTGGTAATTAAAAAGAAACGTAACATAAAATGATATGTTTCAGAGTTTGCGCTGTTTCTAGGTCACTAATGAAATATGTAAATTTGTGACAGATCGTGTTGCACAGACTGTCAGATCTTCTTCGACTTACTCTCTAAATGCTCTTTGGAACATCTCAATTCGTGAGAACATGATCATTAGGTTTGAGTGCTGCTGTCATTATTGAAATATTGTATTAAGCTAGAAAAATGCAAAATATGACTATGGTTGGCTTTGTGAAGGGAAATAAAGGACAAATATATACATTTTGATGTATTGTAGATATTATAAAGTGGAACAAATGCACAAGAGAGAAATCACAGACATCCTCAAACTTAATGGTGTGTGTTTGTGTGTGTGTGTGTGTGTGTTTGTGTGTGTGTGTGTGTGTGAGAGAGAGAGAGAGAGAGAGAGAGAGAGAGAGAGAGAGAGAGAGAGAAAAAGAGAAGGAAAGAGAGCTCTATCAATCAATGTTCAGATGCTGTCTGCTCCAGATACGTACAGTAGCAGGTGATTTATGCAATGTGCACACAGGAATAATATCAGATAAATCAGATATTGTGTGAGTAAGCACACACAGAGAGAGAGAATGGATGGTAATGAGCCAGTGTGGATGGTGTCAGACTGTGATAGACAGGGCCACAGTACCAGAGAATGGAAATGGATGGAAATTAGACTCACACGCACACATACCTGCACACCAAATGCTAATGCAGAAAAACATACTCCAAACATGGAGTATATTGCCGCCTTCTGATCTTATTTCCACAATGTAAATGTCTTTTTGCAGACACCATGCAGAAAGATGCACCTCATAAACATACATACGAACCTGGCTATCATCTCGCAAGCTTTTCTCATACACTTCTACAGGACCACTTTCGAAGGAGTAATCACTTCTTCTGTTATTGTCTGGATCGTCTGGCTCAGCTAATGAAAGAAACCGCTATGTTGCATTATCAGGTGTAGTGAAAAAGTAATTGGCTGCAGGCTTCCATCTCAGGCTGAGCATCCAGGACATTGAAGATTATTACAGCGTGGACATTACCTGCTCCAAAATCTTTCACTCTGATAAACATTTCAAACAAATCCAAATTAAGACCTGCACAGATTCCCAATGATGTATCCCTGCTCAGCCAACTGTGCACATCATTATCATTTAGATACTCACTTCTATTCTTAAGAAATAGTGATTCATAATTATAACGCGTATTTTGTAATGCAGTTGTTTTAACTGGTGGGTCAGAACTCAAAAATAGGTTTCAATCTGTTCAAAAATAGGTTTCAAGGTTGGAAAAAGCAACAATGCTAAATGCAATGTCAATTGCATAAAATGTTTAACAATAATGTTGCATACGATAGATAGATAGATAGATAGATAGATAGATAGATAGATAGATAGATAGATAGATAGATAGATAGATAGATAGATAGATAGATAGATAGATAGATAGATAGATAGATAGATAGATAAGACCGTCTTACCTTAGACCCGCCCTGAGTGAGCCTCCGGTGCAGGGGAAGACAAGATGTCTCCAATTAAGCAATTGAGGCATTTTGTTGTTGGATGTAATAATGAATATAGCAGTTGTCATTTACTCCTGACATCTGAGCCGCTGAAGAGGCAGAAGATTAACGTTACTTTCATTTTGAAGGGAATGCGCTGATCCCCGATCTACATAAATGCGTCTATGTTCGTACAAATCATTCGTGATCCAGCTATATCTACAGAAGAAGTGAGTATAAGGGTTTTTATGAATCTTTGCAAATTTTCACGGCTGAAGTTTAATATGCTCCATAGATAGATACCTCATTATTGACTGTTTCTATGGGCCGCGATACGTAAGCCATCCGCCATTTTTGGAACAGTTTGCGAATCTTTCAGCACTTTGACTGTGTGCATCTACAACAGCAAGTTAAACACTTGTATACCTTTGAATATTCATTGATTATTATGGTGAATGCGAGATGGCTGACGAGTCAACGTATCTGGAGCGGTCGAATAGGGAATCTACATGGTCTGCTCATCACTCCACGGAAGAGAGGGACGGAGTCAGCAGAGCTCACTAGGATTTAAAGCAACATGAACTAGATCAGCGTGCTGAAAACAGAGCTGATTTTGACAGGGTAAAAAGGTGTTTTTTACACTACCATTGAGAAATTTCAACCAACGTATGTTATAGACTTAAAGTATAAAGTATCATATCAACTTGTGTAAAATGGGCATCCGAGGACCCCTTTAATAAAGCAACAGACACTCATTAGACTGTGAGAATGTGTAAGTGAAGTGTAAGAGAATGACTGAGCATACAGCTATGAGCATCTAAAACATGCCCATCTGAAGCAACATGTGGCTATGAACAAACATAAACACACCATGCTGTCAGACAACAGTGGCAGGCATTGATGTTGTTTCATTGCACACTTCCAGAGCCTCCATCTCATTCTGCCATCTGAAGCGCTCTCACACATCCAGACGCAGACGCGGCATCTTTCCACTCGCATATTCACAGTGCATCTCTGAGGTTCAGCTCTAATGACGGTTCATTTCCCTCAAGAAGGAGGAGGAATCTTCATCCCGTTTCATCTCAGCTTACTAAGTCTCCCATCAAATTCAAAAAGTGAGAACACAAGAAACAAATGAACAGGTGGCAGATGAGAGGGAATATATTTAGACAAAATGCAGTAAACAAGAGCAAAGGATGTGTCTGCTTGTGTTCTGTTATTCTCTGTGTTACTCAGAGGTAAAAAATCATTAGGTTTGTTTGTGTTTTTTGGAACTATTTTGAGGGAAAAGTGTGAAGATGGCACTGTGAATCTGTAAAGCTACACAGTGATACAGTGAATCAATTTGGCACACATAATGTCACACACACATTAACAAACAGATGGGAGAATGCACACACAGTTATTTTGCTGTGGGGCAGAAAGCCAAGCTGACAACAGCAAAATATGCCCAGCGGTCCTACTGACACTGTAAGAACCGAAACCACACATGCATCAGCCAGAGACACACATATACACAAACACAAACACAACTCTTATCTGTCCCAGAGACATCTCCACACTGACTTATCTGAGCACTAAATCTCAGTATCAGTCAAACAGTCAGTCATTTATTATTAGACTGATCAAAGCATGTCTGTCTTTATCTGTCTGTCTCTTCTCACAGTTCTATCCTTGAAAACGAATCGTACATCTATACACACTTAGATACCTGTAATGCATTCAGACCGAGTAGAAAGCATATCTGTGACCTTGTGCCGTATGTATAAGCCTTTTTAAGTCAAATATTTCAGACAGACATACAGACAGGCAGATAGAGAGGGAGATGGACGGATGGTGAAAGCGAAAGACAGACAGACAGAGATAGACAGATTAAGAGTTAGAGAAAAAGGCTGACAGGTAGACATGTAAAAAGGCAGGCCAATAGAAAAACAGACAGACCGACAGCTAACAGGTAGACAGACAGATAGACATAGAACAATATAACAATAGAATGACAAAATGAAAAAATGATAGATGGAATGATAGATAGAATGATGGAACGACAGATAGATGGAATGATAGATAGAACGATAAATAGATCGACGGACAGATAGACTGAGAGATAGAACGATTGGCTGATAGACAGATATCTCTCGCTCTCTTGTAAGGACTGATAGGAGGTGTTGAGTGCTCAGGCTGATTGTCCTGATGGAGCAGCAGGATGGAGTAGATCAGCTGGGCTGTGTGTCATTCAGAGACAGAGACTGATTGTGCACTATACGGTGCTGTAATGAACAACATTATTTAGAAGACATGGAGTGGGATCTACACCATACTGCAGACCCGTGGAGAGGCTCTTCACATGAGCCAAAAAAAAAACTTAAACTAAAGGCACAAAGTAATTCCCAAACAACAGCAATATCAAACAGTCACAACAGCAGGAGTCCCTCCCAGAAAAAAGCTCCAGTTTAACTAGAGTTTTGTGGCAGTTTTTATATAGACTCAAATGCCTCCAGTATATTCTTTTATGTTCCTTTAAGGGCTTGTTTTAAAAGTATTCAGATTTAAAACAGATGTCATGAACATTCTCAAAATCAGCTGAAATTTTAATGAAGGGTGAGAGGCAAAATTATTAAAGGTATATCTAGAACACAAATACATACTGGCGATTCCAATCATGATCCGTCCTTAAAAACTGGAAAATCAGTGGGTGTATGTAATTTTGTTTAGGAACAGAAGTGTAGTGTGAATTTAAGGCCAGCAGTCCCCATCAGCAATCTCACAGTACACCAGTTATGCAAACCACCTCAATTATCTTCCACATTCAGTTGCTTTTTTTTCCATCTTCATTCACTTGCCATTTCAACTTTTCTCTTTTCCCATTTCCTGTCATCTTTCACACTTGCTACATTTGCTACTCTCATTTTCGAGCTTCATTCCTCTACATGCCTGTGTGTGCGCTCTAACTTGTTGCCTTTTAGTACATCCGTTCCTTCTCTGACTCTTTTTACTCCATTTTTTTCCTCTGAATCTCCCCTCTCCTAGCCTTCTCTTCCATTATTCATATGAAACAGCCACAGACATTGTCTCTAATCAGCATTTGCAGGACAAACCTGTTTGATATTCTGCCGTACTAAACTTATTTTACACTCCAGTCTCGTCTCTTTCTTCTATTCCGCCACACTGTAAAAAAGCCATTATATTTTATCCAGCATACAGAGCTTTTTTTTAGTTAGGGAAACTAAAGGTGTCTTTACCCAGACAAGTTAAGGTTGCTCTAAGGAGGCTGAACATTCTGCGTAAAGACGCAATGCAGCATATAAGCCGTGTCCCCACACTGTTTCAAAGATTAAAATGTGTATTTTGTATGCACAGGCTCAAGTTCAAAGTCAACTACTGATGAGATTTCAGATGTCTGAATCTGAACCATACAGACCAAAAAAAAAAAAAAAAAAAATATATGAACAAAGTGATGTTAATAAGTTAACAGTTAATTAAAAAATGTTGCAGTTGTACAGATACATTAAATTGAGTGCTGTTTATTTACTAATTTCTCAAATAATTTTTTTTTACGACTTTATGGGAAAGAAAGAAAGAAAGAAAGAAAGAAAGAAAGAAAGAAAGAAAGAAAGAAAGAAAGAAAGAAAGAAAGAAAGAAAGAAAGAAAGAAAGAAAGAAAGAAAGAAAGAAAGAAAGAAAGAAAGAAATTGAAAGAAAGAAATTGAAAGAAAGAAATTGAAAGAAAGTATTAAGTAGCAAAACAGTTCTCAACATTAATAATATTAATAATCAGAAATCTTGAGCAGAAAATCAGCATATTAGAAGATTGTAGTAATGAATGCTGAAAATTCAGCTTTAATTTCATTAAAAATAATTTTATTATGTTTTAAAACATTTCAAAATAATGCATGTTGATAATCAAGATGTTACATTACTAAAGATACTTTTTTTATTTATAAAATTCCTAAACTTTCTTAAGGATATAATTACAGAAGAAACAAAACATTAAGATGTGTTTTCAGAGACAGTATATCTTGAATATTAATTTTTTCAACCCACTGGCAAATAGTTTTTACCTGTTTAAAGCATAAACCAAATATAACTTTTGCAGTTTTGCATCTCAGATTAATTTATCGTATTAGGGATGTTTAATTTTTTCTGGAAACAAAACATACAACATACACAAAGATGTATGCATCTACATTAAACTATTGCGCCATGTAATACCTTTGATATCCAATAATTATCTTATTTATAAGCAAAAATTGGCATCTGATTATAAAACCAAACATAGTTATGATACAATACAATATGTTTAAACAAACTTGTCCTTAAAATTTGTTGACAAATTTGTAAATCTGTTGTTACCTTAACAAGAAATTATTAATTGAAACACCCTCCCAAAAAAAATGAACATACATACTGAAACTGGCTAAACAAAGTGGTGTCACTAAAACAATTATTAAGGCTGTAGCTGTAAGAACCCTAAAATCTCATTGTGCTCCATGTTGATATTTCTCAATGCCTTTCTACCAGGACAATCACAACTCCTCTTCCCTTTTCTCTTTCATCTCCTATGACATGTATAATCAGTGTTGGTGTGTTGCTGCCTTAGGTTTCAATCAGTGGGAGGTTGTTTAGCATTTGCACGCTCTGCTGAAGGGCGAACACACGCACTCACGCACACACACACACACACACACACACATGGATGCAAATATAGGCCTTCTGCATCTTGACAGAGCTAACTAAGATTAATGGTGTGGCTGGTCATGATTAACTGTGTGTATCTGTGTGTATACATACACACTTGTGTATATGTGAATACCTCTGGCCCACACAGCTGTGCTCACACACTCAGATGTGTCTTACTCCAAGGAGGGACATACAGAGTGTCTTTGCTTAGCTGAGTAGTCGCAGCGTGATCTTCTAGAGAGCAGAGGGGCAGGAAGTGCAAGTCATTACGGATGTGCAACAGCACTAAACCTGCTATCCGCCCACTCACCCGACAGACAGCTCATTAACGGGGGGCGTGTGCGGCCGCGTGCGCGCGGAAGAGAGCTCATTAACAGGGCGCTGTCCGTAAGATCATTAAAATCAAACTCTCTCAGCAGGTGGCCAGTCAGTGCCAAGACCCCTCATTATCACCTGCTAGAGGAGCTCTGCTGTGAGCTGTCAAACAGACAGGAGGATCTGGCAACCGAGGACCTCGCTGCTCCACTCATCAGCCTGAAACATAAGTGTGCCCCTAGCACAGCAGAAAACCAATCGCCACGCCAGTGTTTGTGTGTTTGCTGTCATCATTAACTGCATTAGGCCTAATATGTCTCCTCGGTGAGTGCTGGGGTTCACATTCCTCAGGCTGGTTCAACGTGAACTTCAACAAAAAACATATTTTAATGTACATACAAATGGGGAGAAACAAACTGAGAGGTGGTGAGGTGGGAAACAAGGTCTGTTCTAAAGCCTTGTGAGCTGCCATGCTATCCACATAGAAAGCATCCTAACTAACTGAAATTCAAACACGCAATGCACAAACTGCAAGTCTATAGACGGATTCAAGGAACACTGTTAAGAATAAAACTGTTATTTTCCAACTTAAGTTACGAATATTTGGTAACACTCTATAAAAAAGGACTCATTTATTACAGTTTTTCTCGATTGCTAACACACAATTCATGAAACAATTCACCATTTTCTCACAACTATAAACACAATCTCAAAATTACACACCAACTTGTGCAAACTTCAGACTTCCAGGTCAAAATCAAATAGTTTAGTCAAAAACATGTTCTCTTTTGTCAGACTCAAAATTTGGCCTCAGATGATACACAAACCTGTCAAATACTCAGACTACGTTCCTGTCTAGAGAACACTAGTGAGATCAATTCAAAACACTGTTACAAAAACCTCCTTTTGGGAAACAGGAATCCTTTTGCTAGTCAATGTCTGTTACAGTATACGGCATAAATAAAGGGGTGCAGATACAGTAAAATTCAGCAATAAACTTTAAGAAAAATTTACTTTCATTACATGACTGTAAAGATATCTTACAGTAGATGAAAAGCACTACAAGAGAAAAATTCAAAGACCAAACAACTGAACGTACCATAAATACACATTGGAATAAACTGTCAGTTGTTTTACAGAAAGAAAGAAAGAAATAATGGATAAAAGAATAAATTAATTAATTACAGTTTTTCTCGATTGCTAACACACTATAACTGATTCATTTGGCCCATTTTTCCAAACCATTCATACAGTTCTCAAAACAAAGACATGTTTCTCAAAACTTTTAACACATTTCACCTGTTTTCACACACTTTCCAATTTGCTCAGTGTTTTCTGCAAAACTCTACACAAAAATGCCATTTTTTGCAGAGGTTTAACCATGTTCTCATTTAGAAAACTCAAACACACAATATAATTAACTCAAGAATCAAAAAATGAACTCAAACAGCACATGTTTATCCCTGTGTGAACATTCAGTAGCAAAACTGATGACACACAGGTCAGAATCTCAGGACGTTATGCACAGGAGCACAAGTGATTATGTGTTTTGGAAAATGAATCCTGGTAGTGCGAGACAAAGAGGAATAGGAGGAGAAAAGAAAAAATTAAGGGGACGAGGTCAAAGGTCGTTTGTTCCTGATGAAATACAAAGCACTATAGTTGACCACCTTCTTCTGCATGGACTGACCGTGACGGAAGATGGTCTACAGGCTCATCTACAAGGTTTCAATACTACTGACACATATAATATAATTACAGTACATAACAGCAGTACTTCAGATGAGAGAACTTTCATTGTTCTATGTACAATAAATACTGTAGCACATGTTGTACACCCTCAAACACATTACTGTTGAAATGATATGTAGCCAAGTAGTCCTTACATCTACTCTATTTGTGCAGAACTGAGAGACGACTGTCCAGGGGAGGCAGAGAAGTCTTTTTTCAAAAGACTAAGAAACTGCTATAACAAATAAGGATACTACCAATACTGTGATGCAGTTTGGCTGAGGATGCTGAATGAATGAATTTATTTATTCATTCACAGTAAACTGACAGTATAGTCCAGTGTGTGTTTACTGTATATTCAGTTGTTTGGTCTTTGAACTTTTCTCTTCTAGTGCTTTTCATCTACTGTAAGATATCTTTACAGTCGTGTAATGAAAGTAAACTTTTCTTAAAGTTTATTGCTGAATTTTACTGTATCTGCACCCCTTTATTTATGCCGTATACTGTAACAGACATTGACTAGCAAAAGGATTCCTGTTTCCCAAAAGGAGGTTTTTGTAACAGTGTTTTGAATTGATCTCACTAGTGTTCTCTAGACAGGAACGTAGTCTGAGTATTTGACAGGTTTGTGTATCATCTGAGGCCAAAGTTTGAGTCTGACAAAAGAAAATATGTTTTTGACTAAACTATTTGATTTTGACCTGGAAGTCTGAAGTTTGCACAAGTTGGTGTGTAATTTTGAGATTGTGTTTATAGTTGTGAGAAAATGGTGAATTGTTTCATGAATTGTGTGTTAGCAATCGAGAAAAACTGTAATTCAGCAAAACTGCATTACAGTATTGGCAGTATCCTTATTTTTTATAGCAGTTTCTTAGTCTTCTGAGAAAATACTTCTCTGCCTCCCCTAGACAGACAACTCTCAGTTCTGCACAAATACAGTAAATGTAAGGACTACTTGGCTACAAATCAATTCAACAGTAATGAGTTTGAGGGTGTGTGCTACAGTATTTACTGTATACAGAATAATGAAAGTTGTCTCATCTGAAGTACTGCTGCTATGTACTGTAATTATATTGTATGTGTCAGTAGTATTGAAACCTTGTAGACGAGCCTGTAGGCCAACTTCCCTCACGGTCAGTCCATGCAGAAGAACGTGGTCAACTATAACGCTTTGTATTTCATCAGGAACCAATGACCTTTGACCTCATCCCCTTCATTTTTCTCCTATTCCTCTTTGTCTCCCACAACCAGGATTCATTTTCCAAAACACATAATCACCTGAGCTCTTGTTCATATCATCCTGAGATTCTGACCTGTGTGTCATCAGTTTTGCTACTGAATGTTCACACAGGGATAAACATGTGCTGTTTGAGTTCATTTTTTGATGTTTGAGTTAATTATATTGTGTGTTTGAGTTTTCTAAATGAGAACATGGTTAAACCTGTGCAAAATGCTGCCGTTTTGGTGTAGAGTTTTGCAGAAAACACTGAGCAAATTGGAACGTGTGTGTAAACAGGTGAAATGTGTTAAAAGTTTTGAGAAACATGTCTTTGTTTTGAGAACTGTATGAATGGTTTGGAAAAATGGGGCAAATGAATCAGTTATAGTGTGTTAGCAATTGAGAAAAACTGTAACATTGGTCAATATATGACATGAACTAATTGAGCTGTTTTTATACTACATTTTTATACATTTATTAATATTTGTTAATAAAAACGCAATTGATCAGTATTTGTTCATATTAGTTCACAGTGCTTTTAAAATGTTTTAATAAATGTTGAAATTAACATTAACATTAAT
The DNA here is from genome assembly GCA_036784905.1 of Acrossocheilus fasciatus. NCBI lineage: Eukaryota > Metazoa > Chordata > Actinopteri > Cypriniformes > Cyprinidae > Acrossocheilus > Acrossocheilus fasciatus. Next base: position 2,876,351 of record JAXUIB010000029.1, on the reverse strand, counting down.
AAACACTGTACAAGTATTGTTCATTCGTAATTCATGATAACTAATGTTAACAAACAAAACCTTATTGTAAAGTGTTACCAAATATTTTTGAAATACATTTCTTAAGCATTTTCTTATCTTGACAAATGTAAAGAAAAAATTTAAAAAAATAAATACATTTTTGAAAAGAATGTTCTTAAAAATCCTCAGTAATACATTCTTAAAGTTATAACCTCCTGTCTTAAAGGAGAACTATTATGCCCCTTTTTACAATATGTAATATAAGTCTCTTTGCTCAAACTTAGAACTGGTACACCATTGTCACTTGCGAAAACACAATGGTGGTGTGGTGGGTGGAAACTTGCAGATTAAGGGGTGGTAATATTATAATAAGATCCCCTTTCTACATCACGGGGAGGGTAAAATCTGAGCGGCTCATTTTTTCACAAGCTTGCAGAGAAAGGCTTACCAAAAAAATTACTGGGTTGTTCTTTTTCACGTTTTCTGGGTTAGCAGATGCACTGGGGACTCAATTATAGCAAATAAACATGGAAAAAGTCAGATTTTCATGATGTGTCACCTTTAAATGCCCAAAGGTAAGATGTTTAATGCATTTACTTAGTTGTTTCAAATAAGCCTCCTTAAGAAGTGTTTTTGAGAATACAAAACACCTTTAGTCTTTTCTTAATAAAATAGGAAGTAAACAGCATTTACGGAGTAATTAGAAATTTTATTCTTATTACTGTTTTGAGAATCTGACCCCTAAAAGTCATTCATAAGACAGCACATGCACAAAACATGCACTAATTTGTACAGGACGATATGATGATATGAGAAGCTCCTGCTTCACCATCTTCTTGCAACGTCACTGACTGTTGCTCATTGTTAGTCAGGGCAGTGTATACACCTAACTGGGTAGCCAGATTTCAAACCAATTTGAAAGCAGTTACAGCATCTGTGACAAGTCACTGTACAGTATCTCATTGTGAGCACAGCAGAACAGTAGCACAGTGTCAGGCACGCACTGCAAAATAAAACATTAAAAAAAGTTTAAATAAAATGTAAATGTTAACAAGTAGCTTGTAATGTAACTATATAACCAGGGAGTTTTTATTTTCTCTAAACAATAGCTATTACATTAGTTCAGCAAAACTCTGTAGGTACTTGGTAGTTTAGCTAACTACACTGCAGCCATCTTGAATTAAAATTTCCACTGAGCTCATTGCAATGCATTCTGGAATTGCAGTATAACTGTAAATGATACATGTGGTGCTGACTTTGAGGTCAAAACACGGCACCTAATAAGGCAGACTCATGCTGTCTAGACAGCAGGATAGAGATGGACACAGGGACACATGGACAACCTTGAAAGCAGAATTAGTTGACAAATAAAGTAAAGCAGCAACTGGAATGCAGTGCGTGTTTTCAGAGGAGCGAGGAGGAATGAGAGATGGAATAGAGGACAGAGGAAAGGACAGAGGATACTCATACAGATGAAAGATGAACTCCACTTACAAAGAAATAGACCAGAGTTTCTCTCTGTCTTTCTGTAATATTTTGGCTCAGATTTTTATTATGCTCCTGAGGCCCCTGGTCATAAAACCACACACACATAGAGGGGTGTATTCACTGAACAGCTGCGTCACTTTTGCAGTATTTCAGCATAAAAACTTGTCTTTTCTAACTACCCAAAGTCCAGTTTAACCAAGCACTAAATGTGTTTAAAATGATACAGTACAGTATTTAAATTACTTTTTTTGTCCTTCTTAGAAAGTACATGCCTTCTTTCTATAAAAATAGGTTCATTATAGACTTTGCTTTATTCAAAGAACCTTCAAAGTGTCCGACAAAACACAACAGTCTGTCTACAAAGTAAACTATTTATTTTGGGGCAGGTGTTTATTTATTAATTTTTTTTTTTTTTTTTGTATTTGTTTATTTATTTTGAAAAAAAAAAAAAGAAATGAACATTTGTTCAGCAAGGATGAATTAAATTGATCAAAGGTGAAAGGAAAGACATAATGTTGCCATATATCTTTAAATAATGTTTTTAATAATGTTTTTTATACTTTGTATTCATCAAAGAATCAGAAAAATAATGTACACAAAATATTAAGCAGCACAACCATTTTCAATACTGATAATAAGAAATTTCTGGAGCAACAAATCAGCATATTTGAATGATATCCGAAGGATCATGTGACTCTGAAGACTGAAGTAATTACCATGCATCACACAAGATTAAACTACATTTTTAAATATATTAAAATAGAAAACAGTTGTTTTACATTGTAATAATATTTCACAATATGACTATTTTACTGCATTTTTTATCAAATAAATGGAGCCTTGGTGAGCATAAGTGACTTCTTTCAAATTTTTTTTAATAACTACACTGTGCAAATTACATTCAGCATAGACTTGGATTTTCCCTGTAGCATCTGCGTAGGCTCATTGATGGTTTATTACACTTTGTTTTAAGAGACCCTTTTAGGTTGTTGACATTTGCATATAAATTACCGACCTGGCCTCACCATCTACATTTATAGTGTGCTAAATTGCCAATGGTTTTTCCCCACTATCAAAAAGATGCTAGACAGATCACCTCTCTGGTCTCCCTATCAAACTTCAAACACATTCCAAAGAGGAGTGAATGAGTGTATGATCTTCTTTTTATTCCTTGAACAATGATGTACACTATGTGATCATGAAATGCATCATACAATTTTTACTATGCTTTGAAGTAAAACTGCACCAACTCTCCAGACCAGCAATAAAAATGCAAATGGACCATAAACGGAGACAAAGCATGTTTCTCCCGCTCAAAATTTATGCCTCTGATTGGCCACTCCACCCAAAAGGTGGGTGCGGCTATGAACTATCAAAAGTTCCGAACTCAGACTAATCGTCGCTCAAAACTCTTCTTCTTGAGACGGACACAATCCAAAACTCTCCTCGAGTTTAACCTTCTGGCAGTTTTACCTTCAAGTAACTTTGTGGACTCGCTGTGGACTTTCCTATCTTCAGAAGGACCAGAGGAAATTCCTCAGCTCACTCCTAAAGAAATCATCAAGAACCTCTTGTCTACCGAATCAGGACTCTTATTCAGCAACAAAACCAATGCAAGTAACTGTTTACAACTAATTAGATGTGTGTTTAAGTTTGAACCCCTGAATTTTGATTCTCTGATGATTCTCATTAGGTTGCGGTTAATTGATGTGAAATACTGCCATTCTTTTGCTCTTCTCTCTCTCTTCCTTACTTTCTTTCATTCTGTATATATATATATATATATATATATATATATATATGTTTTGTTTTGCTTAGTTTAGTTGTATGTTAGCTATAGTCCCATTTATTAAATCCCTTATATTCCTTATGTTCCTTGGCCAGGAAAATAATCTTTCCTAGAATTGATAAATAATTATATTGTCTGCTCGGTGGACAGACAGATCAAATAATTGTAATATCGATTCTGCTACAGTTAAATCTAAGATCTAATCTAAATATTTATTATTAATTATAACCAGTTTTGAGCTAATTTGCTACACCTCCATATTACCTGATTTGGATAATTACTAGTGAATTGCAGAAAGCAAAACAGACAGCATGTGTAAATAAACAACACTATCAGCAAGCACAATTCTTAGTGAATCCACCCCATACAGTTACGCTTTCAGTGCACATAAACGGAGTAAGAGAGAAGCACTTCTGCGGATGCACACACTCCAGCCAAAGCCCAGAGAGCAGTGAAAGAGAGCAACAGTGGAGCTCCACAGCAGAGATAAAGAGCCACGGACACATGGAGGGGTTTTCAGGCAGCATAGAGCTGAATTGAATCAGAGTGTGTCAGGCTGAGTGATGTTTACAACAGCAAGCGTTCTCTACAGATGCACTATTGATTAGCAAAACACATCAAAGAGCTTCCTAGCAAATGTTGGTTATTTTAACATAAGCACATGAAACTCTCTCGCTCATTAGCAGGCAGGACCCGTGTTACTGTTTGCACACTTCGCTGTTCAGCCTAAATGAGAAAATTAATGAGCACGAGACCCACCACTAGCTTCAAACACACACCTGGATATACACATATGCGCACCTAGGCATACACACTCATACATGCTTCCACCTTCCTTTATTTGATTTTAAAGCTCTCTGTGGGACTTTTAAATGAATAAATTTGACCTTCTCCATCTCTCAAACCTAACACAACCTAACATTAGATTTCATTCCATCCCACAAGCAAAAAATACATGAATAATCTACAGCCTGGAAAATCACAGTAATAGCATCCGAAGCCCTATTATGCACATTGTGAGGACAAATTTGGAGTATTGGAAGCAGATTCAAAAGACTCCTAAATTATCCAACATGTGTTTTATACAGTAGCTCAAACACATTTTCAAAGGAATAGTTCACATGAAAATTAAAATATGCTGAAAATGTACACATCCTCGGGTCATTCAAGATGAATATGAGCTTGTTTCTTCATTGGGACAGATTTGGAGAAATTTTACATTACATAACTTGATCACCAATGGATCTTCTGCAGTGAATGGGTGCCACTGGAGCAACTGTTATTATGAATTATGTACTGTTTGTCTGAAGCAATGGTTTACAGTTAAAACGCATTAATGATGGATGTGATTCTTACAAACATAGTTTTTCACTTCACAAGATGTCAATTGATGGACTGGAGTCGTGTGGATTACTTGTGAATTACTGTGATGTTTTTTTTGTTTTTTTTATACGTTTTCATTATTATGGCACACATTCACTGTGGATGATCTAGAGGTGAGGAAGTGATGTAAGGCTAAAAAATTTTCCAAATGTATTCTGATGAAGAAACAAACTCATCTAGATAACTTGACGCTCAAATTACTTTGTTTACCTTTAGTGGCATGGTTTTGCTATCAGACATATGCACGACTGCTTTGTCACAAGACAACAGCTGCTCCGTTAGGGAAGGAATGCCATGGGTCCCGTGACATAATGGATAACACATGCTAAAACATTCCTGTCTTTCTCAAAAATCTACAAACATGCATACAAATATATTCCAGTAGCCATCTGTGGAGAAAAAATGATTTTAATCTTTAGATTTCATAACTGTCCTCACTTAATTCCAGTGGTCAGGATGATAAGACTCCTTGTTTAACAAATGGCTGAAAGCTGAATGTGCTAATCATTGCACATTCTGAAAACATTCACAATTGCTGTAGTAAGAAACATGGTAAAAGTTAATTTTAAGTTTTAGTTGATCACTGGAATGTACATATACACACATACAGTATCCCAGAGAAGTGAGTACACCCCTCACATTTTTGTAAATATTTTATTATATTGTTTCATGTGAACACTGAAGAAATGTGAACACTGAAGAAATGACACTTTGCTACAGTGTAAAGTAGTAAGTGTACAGCTTGTATAACAGTGTAAATTTGCTTTCCCCTCAAAATAACTCAACACACAGCCATTAATGTCTAAACCGCTGGCCACAAAAGTGAGTATACCCCTAAGTGAAAAGTACACCCCTCAAAAATGTGAGATACTGTACATGTGAGTGGTCATTTTCAGGGTACCTGAAAGTGTAAATGAACTTTGGAATTTTGCCCGTATACACACACACACACACCATTATTAAAATTCTGATTAATAAACATTTTCATGTTATGACAAATAAAAGTTCAGTAATAAAATTCCAGATTATTTTGTCTAATTAAATAAACAAAATCAGCCATTTCAAATACTACAAGTTAATTTAGGCATCACAGCATTATAATATAAAGTATGATTTTTTTTTCCGCTAATTCACTAAATAAGAGATTCAAAAGTTTTATTAGTATTTTTAAAGTATTTTTTTACTTTAAGCGAGAATTATATGATGGCAAAAGTAATATAAATGTTAAATAGGGGAAATGCGCAAGTTTGATTATATATACAAAATCCAACTGATATGCATACAATGTAAACAAATAGCGCACCAAAAACTCTAATATCAACCGATGTGGTACTGATATGTCATGCATCCCTAAATAAAAAAATATTTTGGATTTTAGAAAATTTGTGTCACTGGTCAACCTATCTTATGAGAAAACGTAATTATTTTACACTGTGGTGACTTCAAAAGAATTCTTACAATGTGATCCATATGGAAACATACGATTTTTTAAGCATAGGTCCTCCTCTAAATCAAACCACCACTGAAGTGAAAATACAATGTGCATATTAGCCACCAATTCGCTAAAATGTAAAATATTTACAAATTACCTGTAGATTGTGTTGCAATGGCCATCAGTAGAGAAATGTGTTTTTTGGCCCCCAATAATGTAGTTACAGCCTCTACCCAGCAGGAGCAAACTGTACCAATCTAACCACCCAAACTCTGACCTCTTGGTTTGATCCATGCGGTAGTGTAAATAAGAGTTTTCTGCAGACTCTGAGAGGACAGAAGCCACAGTAAGTACACAGCCACAAAGCCCTGGAGGAATGAATAATAGATGGAAAAACCCAAGCAATGCCAATGAGTTTATGTGGAAGTGTAGAGCTGTTTGGATGCGGAGCACTCTCCACATTACAGCAATTACTGCCTCATCTTCATGTAATCTCTCGCTGATGCTATCTATTTGGGAAAGATTAAAGGAGAAATTCCAGATAAGAGGGGGAAAAGGAGAGAAGTGGAGGTAGAGAGAGGGGAAGAGAGTCGCTATGAAGGGCTTTACTCCTCAGTTTTACCCACAAGACTCAAATTGACAAACTTTTAGTCCCACGCACAGTGTATCTGTCAGTGTGGATTGAAAAAGGGAGACATACTGCGTTTGACAGTATACACATGCCGTTTGGCAGTTGAATGCGATTATCTTGTGATAACATTTCTTAGGTCCAACAGCTCTGAATAGAGGGAATGAATGGAAGCTGCCACTTCCGTTTATGCTGCATGGGTAAGGCAGGACAGCAAATGTAAGTGAAGCGCTAAGATAAATTGAGTAAATAGAGTAGGCTGCATGAAAGAGAAAGAGATAGTGGCTACTGTATTTCCAGAGAAATATAGCAGGTCAAAGGTCAAGAGTTAAACCTGGTATGAGGATAACAGAGGGAGTATGATAAGAGGTGCCTGCAGCGGAGATCAACACGGGGACATATTCCTGCTGACCTCTGCCAGAAGGCGGATGTGTGTTGCCAACTCAAAGCTATTAGTACGAGCACATGAGTGATGGAGAAACGAGCATGAATGATCTGCTGTATATTCACTGCTGTGTGTGAGACTGATTGTGTCAGGGCTACAGAATATGAGCTAAATTTAACACAACCTCAGTTTGGGGACAATTGAGAACATCCTCAGTTGGAAAAAAAAGTTTCACATGTGTAAATAAAATAAATAATATATGTTTTAAATGATTAAAAATCTGAATTTCAGTGTTTTTTAGCCGATTCATTTTTCATGACTTTTTGCAACTAGTTGTTCTTGATTACTAGACAAGGATTTTTATATTTTAAGAAGAATTTTATCTCACACAGAGCCAATGAATGAAATTTAGATATTTAGAGCCGATTATTATTTTTTAATCAAACATAACAGCTATATAATATCACTTTATATGGCAAAGCCTTGTGTGTTTAATTGGCCATAGTCATGCATTGCTCACTAAGGCTGTCTTTATGTAATCAAAAATACAGTAAAATCAGTAATATTGTGAAATATTAGTATAATTTAAAATAACTCTTTTCCATTTTTTATGTCCTGAGACATATTTTATTTATGATTGTTCTATGTTCTATGTATCTTGTGGTGTGCTTTCTTTTGTTATTGTTTTTCTTTTTCTTTTTTCATGTCTACTGCTGTCACTGTCATGGAGGTGATTGGATTCACCTGTTGCTGATTTGCTACCCATTCAACTCCGCTCCACTGATTGGCTGCACTCAGGAGGAAGCCAGCATATAAAGCCAGCACTGTCTCAGAGCAAACTGAGAGAAAACATCATGGCTTTACTTTGTCAGGTCTATTAGGGAAAACAGCTAGTAAGTTGTAGGATGATATTATTACATTTGTGAAAGAAAGTAAATTATATAAAAGAATATAGCATTTTGATTTTTTGATTTTTGTTTGTTTATTTGTTTTGCTTGGTTTTTGTTTATTTCTATTCTGTATACAAGCAAATATCCTGATCCATATAGTGGTGGGCAAAGCGAGGCTTCGTGAAACACTGAAGCAGTCGAAGAAAATGTGTCGAGGCTTCGAAACATTGACACCCGTCTCTACCTAGTGGTCATTTTCAAGTATTGCTCTGAAACAGCGTCGACAAAGAAACAATTAAGCGAATTGACGATTTATAGTGTATGTTGTGTTAGTTGACCCACCAAGTGATTTGGGGGAGTGGTTAGTGTGCTCGACTGGAATGCTGTCACCTTGGGTTTGAATCGTGACAAAATGATAAAAAACAATTAAAATGTGTGTTTTTATTGTTCTGTTCTTGTAATGTGTTGAAACATCAGTCTGACGTCTGAATGAACTCTTTGTGAATAAGTAAGTGTTATTTTGGTAATAAAAAATATACAATAAAGTACGTCAAGCCACTTTTTTTACATATAAAGATTTTTATTTAAAAATATTAATTGTTCTGCTGTTGATGGACTTAGCCTACTTCTTTTTTTACATATAATTTCTCCAGCCTTTGAAAAAATCCTCTCACAAAAACCAACGAAGTGAAGATGCGTTAACTCCACTTTTCTACTTTGTGGGAGTTAGGTTGAGACAGATGTGCGATTGTGTGATTTGTTACCGACCCTGTCAATAAAATGCAGATTCGGCAGGTATGCCAAGTCTCAAAAAACTTGAGACACGCCCTGATGCTTCGATCGCCTTAGTCACGTGACATGGGTGTTTCGAATGACGCTTCGGAGCAGTGTTTTAGAAACATCTGCGCTTCGGGATCTCGACACCGTGTCGAAACGTCAGTTTCGCATCAGCCATCCCTAGATCCATACTCCATTCCAGTTGGTGGCGGTAATGCACCAATAAGTTAGGTTGCCAACTGCCAATAAACACCAAAGAAGAAGCAAACTTAGAGGGAGAGGGTTGCAGATTGTAACCTGTCACATGGACTTCTTTTCTCTGGCTCCAGGTAACTTTATTATGTTTTGTTGCTATTGAATGCTATCCATTGGTGCTACTGTGGATTTAGTTGGGGACTTGTAAATTTCTTTAGAATTTAGGTGTTTTGTATTGAAACTTGTAGGGCAGGCAGTGGGTGCCTTTTTCTTTAATTGCTTTTCTCCTGGTTATCTGAGTCGTCAAGGAGATGGGGAAGTTCAGTTTGTTATTCATTTGCTTTTGGTTTGTGTATAAGTAAGTTATGGTTAAAACTAAGTTAGCAATCTTTTTGTTTATGTTGGCCTTTTCCCCCTCCTGAAGCTAATGTTTCCCTTTTATATTTTTCTTATGATTTAATAAAACTTGGATAAGTTATTTTGTTTGGAGGTGTGTTATAGGGGCTGGAGACAAGAGGTCCCTGTTCTTTCTCTCCCCAAAATTTGTTATTGCTACACCCATTACCTCTAGACTAAAAGAAGGCTGGCATGTAACAAGTGGGGGCTCGTCCTTTCAAGTGAAAGTTTTACAGTGGTGTAATTGTAAGTATTTGCTCATTTCTCTCTTGTTCTGTTTGGCTGTTTTCTTCTTGGTGAAGAAGTCCTCTGTGGTAGTGAGAATTATGGAATTTCATTTCATTTACTCTTTCTCCTACCATAGAGGTTTTGGAACGTTGCAGGAACGTTGCAATTTGTTTTTAATTGCAGATTTCTTTAATGTTTGGTATCCTGCCTTGAAACCTCAATAAGTTATTAAAGATTATTTTCGGGAAAAGCTAGTTGATGAAGGGATTTTGCCAGGTTACTCTTCCGTCAGTGCTGAGGAACAACCTGGGTTCACAGCAGAAGCTGTGACAGGTGAGGTTCTTCCTGGGCCGGCGACTGAGTCTCTAGGTGAGTCTATGTTAGCGGTCAAGCTGAAGGAGTTAGACCTCCAAATAAAAAAAACAGGAGTGTGAGGGGCAGAAGATCAGATTTCGTGCTATAGAGGCTCAAGCAGATAGGGATATTAAGATGCAAGAGATAGGAACTGGCCTTCGATTTAATTCCTGTGCACGCAAATCTATGCCTCGTTCTAGACTCCCCTCTGCTTTTCCATCTTCCATCACTTCACCTGCTTCTGTTTCACACCAAGATACAGACAATGCAACTTCTGAGCCAGATTTTGGTGTTGGTAGGTACCTTAAACTAGTACCCCCATTTAAAGAAGTGGAAATAGATTCGTATTTCGTAGCATTTGAACGGGTGCCTACGAAATTGCGCTGGCCAAACCAAAAGACATGTGGCCTCTGCAGTCTTTCTGGTAAAGCGCAAGAGGTTTTCTCTGCTTTACCAATAGATCAGTCCCTTGACTATGATACAGTGAAATCTGCCGTTCTGAGAGCGTTTGAGTTAGTGCCGGAGGCATACCGTCAAAAATGTAGATAACATGTGAAAACCATTTAAATTTTAAATGAGCAGAGAGTTGCAAATCTTTCCGATGCCGCGGTTGAAGCCGATGAGTTTGTGTTCACTCACCGGACTGTGTTTTCCCCCCACATGTCGTGTTAGTGCGTCTCCTTCCATTTATGAAGTGTCTGATAGGGAAACAACACGCGTGTTCTCACTTGTTGGCAAAGGTGAGACCCAGTCGGTAACTCGTCGTAAAAAGGCTTCAAATGATAAATGCATTTTTTATTGTCTTGATCCCAGTCATTTCATTTCTGATTGTAAGGTGTGGAAGGAAAAGAACTCTGCTTCCAAATCTAAAAGTGTTGCACTCATACACCCTGCACATGAGGAAAGTTACACAATCAATCTCTCATATCAACCTTTCCTCCTGTCTGGGTCAGTGTCTGTCTCCATTGACTCTGAGTGCAAACCTGTCACCATTTTGAGAGATACTGGGTCAGTTCAGTCGTTTATTTTAGAGGAGTTATTGCCCTGGTCTGCCTAGATGTATTCTGGTACAGATGTGCTTATACGCGGAATTGGAATGTAGTGCATAAATGTTCCTCTTCACAATGTCTATCTGAAATCTGACCTTGTAACAGGAACTGTAAAACTTGGGGTACATTATCAGTTACCTGTTGAGGGAGTGGGCCTTATTCTCAGACATTTCCTCACAGGGGGTGAAGTTTTTCCCCGACCAATTGTGGTCCATAACCCTAGTGTAAATGAGCAACCTGATCTTGCACATCAATTCCCGGCAGCTTTCCCTGCATGTGTCGTGACACATGCCCAATCCTCTAAATTTAGTGACATGGTGGGTCTCTCTGAATCATTTTTGGTGTCACCAATTTGTGACCAACTTGTGGAATATAAGGTGCCTGTAGAGCCAGAACTTTGCCCTAGCAGAGAGGGCGCAGTTACCTTTCCTTTAAAAGTTGGTACGGAACAGTTGGCGGCTGCGCAGAAATTAGACCCCTCATTAATAAAATGCATTGAAGCTGCTGTTCCCCTTAGTCAAGTGTCTAATGCTAAGGTAACTTATTTCTGGGAAAATTTGGTGCTCATGCGTAAGTGGAGGGATAGCGCTCATGCGGATTCACAATTGTTCCAAATTGTAAGAGACCCGTGTATGTCACATAAATATGTTGAAACAGTTTATGTGTGGTGAGAAGCCTATTTCCTCCTCTGTCTCACCTGTTGCAAGATGAGCCAGTTGAAAAACTTGCACAAGTTGCAGCTAAAAAGCTTCAAAACTCTGCTATATTAAGTGATTTGCAGAGCTTTCTTGCATACCTGACAACAGAACAGAGTGAGCAAATTGATTTATGAATTTCCTCCATTTCAGAGTCCATGGAGTTACTTCTGTACCGAGTACCGTAAGGTTAATTCCTTAACGAAACCTGACTCCTTTCCACTCCCTCAGTTAGAAGATTGTGTTGACCGAGTAGGCTCAGCTAGATATGTCACATAATTAGACCTGTTAAAGGGTTATTGGCAAGTGCCCCTAACTCCACGTGCATCTGAGATCTCCGCGTTTGTCACTTCTGAACACTTCCTACAATATGAGGTTCTAGCTTTCGGTATGAGAAATGCACCTGTCACCTTCCAGCGCCTTATGCAGGTGGTCTTGTCAGGTGTTCCGAATTGTGACGCCTATCTAGATGTAATCATCTCTTCAAAAACCAGGGAAGAGCACGTAAAGACTTTGGAGTTAATATTCAGTCGCCTGGCTGCTACCTTTTTAACCTTGAATCTTGCTAAATATGAGATCGGTAAAGCTGTGGTAACACATCTGGAAAAACAAGTTGGCCAGGGTTTTGTTAAGCCAGTTGAGGCTAAGGTTGCTGCCGTACTTGAGTTTCCTACACCTTGTAACAAGTGTGATTTATGCCGGGTTTTAGGCATGAGTGGGTGCTACTGGGGAGTTAACTTCTCCATTATTGTGTCACCTCTTACTGACCTTCTCAGTACTACCAAGAGTTTTAAGTGGAGCACTGAGTGTGATAATGCTTTTAAGGCTGCAAAAGATCTTCTTTGCCATGCCCCATTGTTGTCTGCCCCTAATTTTGATTTGCCTTTTAAACTCCAAGCAGATGCCATTGAATACTCAGTCTCCTACTTCTCAAAGAAGTTCTCAAAATGCCAACAAAACTACAGCACGATTGAAAAGGAGGCCCTCACTTTGCTGTTAGCCCCTCAACATTTAGAGGTTTACTTAGGAAGCAGTGCCGTGCCTATCGATGGGTATACTGACCATAACCCACTGATTTTCTTTTTTTTCCTTCCCACATGTCCAACTCCAATCAATGTTTCATGTGTTGGGCTATGATGTCCAGGAGTATAATCTAAATCTCCGACACATCCGTGGTAAAGAAAATGTGGTGGCGGATGCTCTTTCTAGGACTGCAGATATGGAGACTTAAGTGGGTTGTTTTAAAAAAAATAATAATAATTGCGGCTAAGTTGCACTACTATTGGAGTTCTGTGAGTAACTTTTTTTATTTTATTTTATGTCTACTGCTGTTACTATTGTGGAGGGGATTGGATTCACCTGTTGCTGAGTTTGCTACCCATTCAACTCCGCTCCACTGATTGGCTGCACTCAGGAGGAAGCCAGCAAATAAAGCCAGCACTGTCTCAGAGCAAACTGAGAGGGAGAGGGTTCCAGATTGTAACCTGTCACACAGACTTCTTTTCTCTGGCTCCAGATAACTTTGTGATGTTGCTATTGACTGCTAACCATTGGTGCTACTGTGGATTTAGTTGGAGACTTGTAAATTTGTTTAGAATTTAAGAGTTTTGTAAGGAAACTTGTAGGGTGGTGGGTGCCTTTTTTTTGTTTTAATTGCTTTTCTCCTGGTTATCTGGGTAGTCAAGGAGATGGGGAAGTTCAGTTTATTCATTTGCTTTTGGTTTATGTATAGGTAAGTTAAAACCAAGTTAGGAATATTTTTGTTTGTTAGGTTGACCTTTGCCCCCTACTGAAGCATGTTTCCCTTTTATCTTTTTCTTATGATTTAATAAAATCTCAGATGAGTTCTTCTGTTTGGAGGTGTGTTATTGGGGCTGGAGACAAGAGGTCCCTGTGCTTTCTCTCTCCAAAATGTTACTGCCATGCTCATTACCTCAAGACTAAAAGAGGGCTAGCACGTAACATATTTGAAAATATTTTAAAATGTCATTTATTCCTGTGTTGTAAAGCATCATTACTCCAGTCTTTCTAAATCATTCTAATATGCCGATTTTCTGCTCTAATGATCATCAATGTTGAAAACAGTTGTGCTGCTTAATTTTTTGTGAAAACAGTGACATTTTTTCCAGGCTTTAGAAACAGAAGTCTTTTGTGACATTATAAGTGACGAAAGGTATTTTTTATCACTTTACTGTGTCCTTACTGGATAAAAGCATTTTAAAAAAACATACTGGCCTTAAACTGAACTCATTGACAATTTTTACATCGAAACCATAAAAGCTAAGAAAAAGTAATTAAACTAAACAATTATAGACTGTTCTGTCTCTGCTTTCTAGTTTCTTTAGTCATTTAATAAATGCAAGTGATCCCCAGAAAAGCACTTTTTTTTTTTTTTACACAGTCACCATTGTTAAAGCAGACATGTGCACACAGTTTTTGCCAATCTCATATTAATCTTGAATACCTACAGAGTAGTATTGCATCTGCCATACTGTATCTCTGGAGAGTTTTAGTCTCTAGCTTTGTCGAGCTCCAGGAGGCATGTTTGGGAGGCGGAGCAAAAGGGTCACGAGCGCATAAAACGTTTGCATAGCGATCATCTGCAAGCTGTGACATCAATGTAAATAAAATTATTTACTTAAATTACCTACGGCTAACGAATGAAGCACGTTGATGGGCATACTCTTGCTCTGGTTGACGTGTGTGCGCTCTTCCTGGAGAAGTGCCCATACAAGGGATTCCACCTTTTATGACATCATATAGGGCCATTCTCAAAAAAAAAAAAAAAACTTTCCTGATCTTATACAAACCCTGAAGGAGTGTGTATACTTTAAAAAAGGCCTTTACATTATGTGAAAGTGTTTGCTAATGAAACATATGGATCAGATGTGAGCAGAACAATAGTTTGTCAGTTCTTCAACGTGACACAATGACAGTGGCAATGTCAAGCAGAAGTTTATTTTGAATCAGAAGAGCCATTAACTCAACAGGGAGTTGAAATGCTGGGGCTATTAACACCCACCCACAAGGAAACAACACTTACGACTGTATGTAGTGAGACGTGCATTAAGAGCATTTCTAATGGACCCTAAGAAAAAGGCCTCCCACTGACTTGTTCCAGGAATGTGGATGATCAATATACTTGGCAGGATGTGTTTATTAGGACAAAAGAGCTTGAGGGGAAATCCAGGGGGGATGCTGCCCTGTTAGATTCATTCATTCAAATAAAACTTCTATTCCATAAACCAATTGTACACAAGTCCAAAACCAGTCAAATTTCTCTCAGCTTCAGACTTCAATAGCAGTCCTTCAGAGAATTCTGTCCAATTGATCAATCCATCAGCCAGAGATTTCTCCTTTCAATGGCCTACGGAGCACTCTGTCGCAGCCACTGAGGTGTAAAAGCTCTTGGGGTCATCGGCAATAAAGTCCTCATCAGTCTCAGTCTCCCAAAGGCCCTTCAGAATTTAAACCAGTCAAAATTAATTACAGGCTCTGCTTGCCTGCACCTCAGCCAATCAGAGTCACTCCTAGGGTTGTCAGGGGCGGATCCTTAATGACTCCACTGGTGCTGTTTTCATTCAATTTTCATATCTCCTACTGTCTATTACACATCAGCCTCGAAAACAAGCGCACCCACACGCCCGCAGTGCTCTGCGCCAGCTGCTCAGCCTAAGTTTGAGAGAATGACATTTATCAAACTATCAGCAGAACTGTCTGAATGGAGTGTGCATATTGATCTGTGTTTCTCTGTCTCTCTTCCTTGCCGCTCACACCCCAAGCGTCCCTCATCGTGTTGTCAATCTGTCATCACAGCAATTTCAGCAGTGAACAAACGTGCTGAATACGTAATTCACTCCCGCTTATCCACATCTGCCCCTTACCGCATAGTTAAGTGTGCTGTGAAGAGTGGAAATGCAAATAGTTGCATTAAGAAGCTATTCTGACCTGACCTTTAAAAATGACTTTCTAGGTGTTAACTGCTATTTCTTACTTGAGGGAAGAAAAAAAAAAACTGTTAATTTATGTTACAATATGAAGTACAATTTTAAAAGTGGTAAGACAATGCACTACCACTAGTTTAGAGGTTTTTTTTTTTAAATGATTTTTAAGTCTCTTATAATCACCAAGGCTATGTTGATCTAAAAACAGTTGTAACGATATTAAAATACTATTACAATTTAAAATATCTGTTTTCTATTTTAATATATTTTAAAATGTATTTTATTCTTGTGATGCAAAGCTGAATATTCAGTAGCCATTACTCCAGTCTTCAGTGTCACATGGTCCTTTGGAAATCATTCTAATATACAGATTTGCAGCTCAAGAAATGTACTATTCTCAATTTTGTCAGTTGTGCAGTTTAATATTTTATTCAATTATACTGTAAACCACGATACATTCTTTCAGGATTCTTTGATTAACAGAACGGTGAAATGAACAGAATTTATTTGAAGCAGAAATTTTTGCAACATAATTTTTAACTTTCACTTTCAATCAATTTAACCTGTCCTTGCTGAAAGTATACATTTTCTTAAAAAAAAAAAAAAAAAAAAAACGTACTTACCCGAAACTTCTGATCGGTAGTTTTTAAAAAAAATCCTAGACAGTCTTGTTGCACCCTGAAGAAAAAAAATGAAAGTAGCACAAATATATTGCAGTGGATACCGGTCAACTATACATATTTGAGCTCATTATGTAATATTTGACTGCTTAGCATTGCATTTGACCAGTCATTACAAAGTACTCCGGACAGCCATGTAATAAAGTGCAGAATAAAAGTGCATAAGAAGGGAAGACAAAGAGCTTATGGTTCAATCGTCAGAGCAGATATGTGGTCACAGTACCTCTCATTAGCACTGTCAGTGATACAGACAGCTCAGGATATCTTTAGTTCATGTGTCTGCATCCCATAATCCTCTGCTCCATTAGCAGCGCAGAGCACCAGTCAAGTGAAGATCACGACTGTTTGGGATGTGACTGCCAGACTCTGAGCTCTTACAATTAAAAGGAAATGACTTACAATTAGGAAGACACAATTAGCTATGTCTCAGGAGATGCAATTATATCCGACATTACAGTGTAGAAGATATGAGATCACGAAAGTTCATTAAATAGGAAAGAAATACAAATTCTGCCAGCATTTATGAATGAGGACATTACAAAAAAGCAGCATAAAAGCATCATAAAAGTCATCTACATGGTTTGTAAATTATATCCCAGGTCCTCTGAACTATCAGAATCTATTCACTGACTCCAATTTAGCTCTTATTTATATATTCCTCTTTAGAGATGTCTAAATTATGAATGATCTTTTGAATTAATTGTTTGATTCACAAAAACGAATGAGTCATTGACTCAATGATTTGGTTCTCAAGCTCAATGGAGGGGAAGAGTATCAATAATAATAGTGTTAAAGGGGTCATATGATGCGATTTCAAGTTTTCCTTTCTTTTTGGAGTGTTACAAGCTGTTCGTGTATAGATGAGATCCCGAAAGTTGCATAGACTAAAGTCTCAAACCCAAAGAGATATTCTTTTTAAAAGCTAAGACTTGTCCACGACCCCTTAAAATTTAGCAATTTGAATTTGTGCAACGCATTAGGGATGACAATTTCATGAACCTAGGAGAGTACAAGGCTGGCTGTGAACGCATTTCTAAAAGGGGGGGGGAGGGTAAATTCCGACTTTGCTATGACAATCTGGCACTTCTGAATCAGCGACTGTAAGTATGTTTTGTTATTATTTCAAGTATTTGCTATTGAATGTTCAAATGCGGAGTTTTGTGTGAGGGGAACAGGGTCACATCACAGCGGAGTGTATATCCAATCAGAAATCGTCTTAACTGCGGCTTGTGTACTGAAAATACATACAAGCATCATCAGTACCGCCACTCCCTATATGCAGAGTATGCTGTTTGCGTAGGGCACCAACTCCCAGAGGGGGCACCATCCCAGTCGCTCCAAAAAAAAAAAAAAACCCTGACGTGCCATTCCCGTTTTAACACAAATTTATTTTTAAAAAGTCATGGTTCTTGTATCCATGGTAACCGCAAATTAACCATGGTTTCCTGTTGATACTCCACTGGTACTGCGTCTTGATAAAGACGCATATGGGGAATAGGCCTTTTTTCTCCTTAACTGAAGTCTTATTCAATCACACAGTGAAACTCATTGTTCTCACTGCGAGAACATCAGTCTCGCCTCTCTGCGCTTTTCAGAGAGCGACTCCGCCCCTCGCGCCCTCCCATTTTCTTCCTACCAGGGACCTGTGAGGAAAAAACAGCGGGGCAGAGGCTCAGATCCCGTGTGCCTCGCTCTTGCCACACAGAGAGGTTTCTCCTGTCCTTTTTTCCCAACCTGACCAGCGTCCCTCTGCAAGCGCGAGCGATCTGGTCTCGTTCGGGGGAAGTGACGAAGAACTGGCCAATGACAGCATGTTGACGACGCTGAAGAAAAGGGTACGAGAAGATGCCTCAACTGGATGAGTCAGTGGCTGCTCACCTCTGTCCACCCACTGCCATCGGTTGGAAGGCAAAGGCCGCCCACCCGTCCAAGGCATGCAGGAGCACTTCAGCGCTCGCTGGACAGGCGGCTTCAGTGCTTCACTCAATGGCGGTTCTACAGGTCTATCAGGCCAAACTCCTCTCTGCCATGGACGAGTCTGAGCCTGACCCTGCGACTCTGAGAGCTGAGAAGTGCAACAGACCTGGCCCTGCGTGCCACCAAGACCACCGCCCAGGCGATAGGAAGGTCCATGGCCAGCCTAGTGGTGCTCGAGCGCCACCTGTGGCTCACGTTGACGCAAATCAAGGACGCAGACAAGGTTCCCTTCCTTGATGCCCCGATTTCCCCCAACGGCCTCTTTGGACCTGCAGTGGAAGGATTTGCTGAGTGCTTCACAGAGGCGCAGAAGGCGTTACAGGCCATGCGACACTTCCTGATAAAGCGCTCCAGCTCCGCAGCTGCTTCGAGTCGCCCTAAGCCCGCGCCGACTCAGCAGCCCGCACCTTCCGTTCCCGTTCTCAGAGGTGATGACGCTGTTGGAAAAAGGAGCCATAGAGAAGGTTCCTCCAGCTCAGAGCGAGTCAGGCTTTTATAGCCGTTACTTCCTCGTCCCCAAAAAGGATGGAGGCCTCCGGCCCATCCTTGATCTCAGACACCTGAATCACGCCCTTATGAAGAGGTCGTTCAGGATGATCACGCTGAAGCAGATCCTCTTGCAGATTCGCACAGGGGACTGGTTCTGTTCCCTGGACCTGAAAGATGCATACTTTCACATCCAGATAGCCCCCCATCACAGACGATTCTTGAGATTCGCCTTTTGAGGGAGTGGCTTATCAGTACACGGTCCTTCCCTTTGGACTGTCTCTGGCCCCCCACACTTTTACAAAGTGCATGGATGCGGTTCTTCCCCCTCTAAGACAGATGGAAATCTGCATTCTCAACTACCTCGACGACTGGCTCATTCTGGCCCAGTTAGAGGTGGAGCTACTATCACACAGGGCCCTCCTCCTCAGCCACTTAGAATGCCTGGGGCTCAGGGTCAATTTTGCCAAGAGCGCACTGTCCCCCAGCCAACGGGTGTCGTTCCTGGGAACCGTTCTAGACTCAGCTCAGATGAGAGCTGCGGTAGCACTGGAACATGCTCTGGCCATTCAGAAACTCGCAGCCTCCTTCAAGAGTGGCACTGCTCGCCCCCTGAAAGCGTTTCAGAGAATGCTGGGCCTCATGGCCGCAGCATCGCCAGTGTTACAGCTGGGCCTGCTTCGCATGCGGCCCCTCCAACACTGGCTGAAACCACAAGTTCCACCCCACACATGGCGTCACGGACGCCTGCATATCAGGGTGAGCCAGGCCTGTGTGACAGCCCTGGCCCCCTGAAAGAACCCACGATGGATGGAGAAGGGCGTGGGAATGGTCTACAACAGGAAAGTTGTCACAATAGACGCCTCCAACACAGGTTGGGGGGGGAGCTGTGCGAAGGCAAACCGATCTTTGGCCATTGGTCGAAAGCGGAGAACGGCTTCCACATCAACTGCTTGGAAATGCTAGCAGTAGGTCGAGCCTGCCGTTTTTTTTCTGCCAGACCTTATAGGACGCCATGTGCTGATTCGCTCAGACAACATGTCCGTGGTGTCCTATATAAATCACCAGGGAGGTCTCTCTTCGAAGCGCCTCTTCATTCTGGTAAAGCGCCTTCTGGAGTGGGCTCAGCACAATCTGCGCTCTGAACCAAGGAGCAGATATGTTATCTCAGAGCAATATCCCCTTAGATGAGTAGATGCTCCATCCGTGGACGGTTCAGATTATCTGGAAGAACTTTGGCAGGGCAGAAGTAGATCTTTTTGCCTCCAAAGACAGCTCTCACTGCCCAACTTATTATTCGAAGGTCAGGGACGCGTTGGCCCACGATTGGCCCAACTTCCTCCTTTATGCATTCCCCCCGATCCCCCTGATTCTGCAGGTCATCAGGCGAATCAGGGAACAAGGACGCAAGGTTCTATTGGTGGCCCCCTTGTGGGAAAACCAACCTTGGTTGTCAGTTGATTCAGCTACTGACAGCAGCCCCCTGGCCCATGCCCCTGAGACGGGATCTCCTCTCTCAGGCGAACGGAACAATATGGCACCCTCGACCCGAGCTGTGGGCTCTCCACCTGTGGCTGCTCGACGGGAGCCTACCAGCTTCCCAGAGCGAGTGTTAAACACCATTTCTGAGGCTAGAGCCCCATCTACGAGACGCCTCTACGCCCTTAAGTGGTTTGTTTTCTCCACTTGGTGCCTAGACCGAGGTGAAAACCCGTACACCTCCGACTTAGCGGTGATTCTGTCCTTCCTGCAGGAGCTGCTGGATAAAGGACGTTCCCCTTCCACACTCAAGGTGTTCGTAGCAGATATAGCAGCCTTTCATGCCCCTATAGCAGGCCAATCGGTAGGCAAGGACAACTCAGTTGTCCGTTTTCTGAGGGGAGCCAAGAGGCTGAATCCGCCTCGGCCCCTTACCGTCCCTAGATGGGACCTTCTGAGCCGCTTCAGTCTACGAACCTTCGGTCGCAGTCATTGAAAACTGCTCTGCTACTAGCACTAGCGTCGGTTAAGCGAGTAGGAGACCTACAGGCGCTCTCTATTAGCCCTGCCTGCCTGGAATTCGGGCCCAACGACTCCAAGGTCATCCTGAAACAAGGCATAGTTACGTACCGAAGATACTTTCAGCTCCATTCAGAGCTCAGGTCATCACACTCTCCGCGCTTCCCCCTTCTGAGGAGGACCGAGAGTTATCTTTGTTATGCCCTGGCAGAGCTTTGAGGATCTACTTCGAGCGTTCCGCCTCCTTTAGGCATACAGAACAGCTCTTTGTTAGCTTCGGTACCCGCGCCAAGGGGCATCCGGTCACGAAGCAGAGACTCTCTAAGTGGATAGTGGATGCTGTTACATAGGCGTACTCTTCTTTGGGCCTACAATGCCCCATTGGAGTACGAGCCCATTTTACTAGAGGCATCGCCTCGTCGTGGGCGTGGTCTAGTGGTGTGTCCATTACAGAGATTTGTGCGGCGGCCGGCTGGGCCTCGCCATCCACATTTGCTAGGTTTTATAACCTGGATGTACCAGCCTTACAGGCCAGGGTCCTCTCTGCTTAGATGAGCGTACATGCATACATTATGGGAACAATCTTGACGGAGAATTCTTGACCGTGACGCGCTCAAGCTCTCTTGTTGGTTCCTTGCATACTTCAGTCCTGGAAGTACTGAGTATGTAAGACTCATATGGAATGATCACCCAGGCCGAGCATACAGTCGTTCCTCTGCCTTAGCACGGCGTGACTGAATTGAGTTCCCATATGAGTCTTTATCAAGACGCAGTACAAGTGGAGTATCGACAGGGAACGTACTGTCGTTACTGTCATAACCTCGGTTCCCTGAGATACGGAACGAGTACTGTGTACTTTGCCGTACCAGGCAGCTGCACAACTCAGTCGTCACTTCAGTCGAAGTAACCTGAGGATCCTATGGCAAAACGGCCGCTTACATAGCCAGATGGTTTTGGCGGGCAGCTCCGCTGCCGACACATTGGTTCATTTTTTTAAACACTGCACGAACCAATGTTCGTGCAGTTTCACTGCATGATTGAATAAGACTTTAGTTCAGGAGAAAAAAGGCTTTTTCCCATATGCGTCTTTATCAAGACGCAGTACTCGTTCCGTATCTCAGGGAACCGAGGTTACGACAGTAACCGAGTACGTTTTGTTACTTCAAATAATAATTTACAAAGAAGTATTAAGATAATATTTTTTGTAGTTATAAAAACAAACCTAAGTCAACAACAGCCTTTAAAATGCATTCTATTCTATGAGGCCCCTGCTGAAAAAAAACAAAACAAAACAAAAAAACAATAGAACCATCACAGAAAATTATAATACCATCACAAATGAATCACAAATAAATCACAAATACTATTACAAACCTTACAAACCATCATCTTTTAACCATTAAACCCATTTTCTGTAAAAAAAAAAAAAAAAAAAGTTTTCTGTAGTGCGTTTTTGGACATATTCCATAGGATTTATTGGTTTTAACAAACCACTAATAGATGACCATTACCAGTAGAGACCAACAGGGTCTAATACATTCCCAAAAAAGTATCCCTATTTCCACAAAATTATTAAGCAGCACAACTGTTTTCAACATTGATAATAATAAGGTTCTGTAAGTCTCTTATGCAGCAAATCAGCATATTAGAATGATTTCTGAAGCATCATGTGACACTGAAGACTGGAGTAATGACTGCTGAAAATTCAGCTTTGCCATCACAGGAATCAAATACATTTTAAAATATATTCAAATAGAAAACAGTTGTTTTAAATTGTAGTAATATTTCAGAATATTATTGTTTTTACCACATTTTTTTATGTGCAGCCCTGATGAGCAAAGGAGACTTCTTTTGAAAACATTCAAAAATCTTACTGACTCCAAACTTTTGAATGGTAGTGTAGCCTCTTTTTTTTATTCTAATTGCATGGAAAAGAGTGACAAGTACTTTTTTTTTTTTTTTTTTTTTAAATCTCCTTTTAATGTTTTAAGGTAAGAAGAAAGTTATACGGGTTTGGAGAAAATGACGACAGATGACAAAACGATTCATTTTTGGGTGAACTAATCCGTCAGGGCTGAGGATGTGAAATGACATTATTCTCTGTCTCTGCTCAGTGTATTTAAATAGATCCTGACAAGATAGCCCTGAAACATCCTGAAATGACAAAATGACCTAATCCTACCTGAAATGACCTAATCCTACCTGCACACATACACACCAGTCTGAGTCAAACGTTCATATACACACTCCTGCACAGCTGGAAGAATGGAATATTATCCTGTAGAAACATCCCTTATTAATTCCACAGCATTCAGCAGTCACAGTGATCACTCACAGACAGGATGGAAGTAGACAGCAAAGCTGAGACTTTCACCAGCTATCTCTCTAACTATCGCACATGAATGCTAAATAAGAGCAGACAGCAAACATGGTTTGACATTTACCCTTCCTCTGAATTTCAATCATTACTGTTGACATGAGCTCCAGCAGGTCTGTGCCAACAAAACGAGCTCCCTGGAGATGTTTCCCAGATTACTCCAGAGAGAAAGCTATGGGAAATGCTAACTGGTGTTCAGCTAACTCACATTTGTTAGAAACAAAATAGCATTAGAACAAATAGCATTAGAAAAACAAGCACAATAACAAGAATAACAAAACCTTTATTTGTCAGTCTGTTGTGTAAAGATTGCATAGAAAGACAATTAACAACAATGTGCTGCAAAGAAAATACTTTTTACCTGGTGTTTATTTTTGTAAAGACAAACCTTAAAAGCCTTAAAAAACCTGTGGAACATTTCTGCTGCTGTTGTCAAGGAAGAAAAGAGAGACTGACCACAAGTTGTCAACAGCATTATGTTGTCAAACAATATGGGATTAATTGCTACAATGCACTGTAAAAAATATTCTGTAAAATTTATGGTAAAAAACCAGCAGCTGTGGTTGCCGGAATTCTACCGTAAAATATACGGTAGTAACATTTTAGGTTTTACGGTTTTAACTTAAATTTACAGTTAAATACAGTAATTTCATTAACTGACACAATGGTAATATACCAACCTACTGAAGTACTGAAATCTGTTTTGTACCTTTTGAAATACACTGATAACCACCAAATGCAGGTGGTGATGAGCCAAAGCCCATCACAAGCAGCTTTTAAATAATAACATATATAGAAGGCGCACAGTGTCATTCACACAAGCACTAAACACCATCATGGTGAGACTCATTAAACTGAGAGATGCAATAAACATTAATTTAACAACATTAGATGTAACATACAACCCTAATAAACATAACTGATAAGAAAAAACTAAGAAGAAACCTAGTAATTTCAAAGAAAAAACATCAGATTCAAACAAAATTTGAAATGCAACGCAGGGAATTCTGGGTTTTTCCCTGTAAATTTTACATTCTTTTTCACTTCCAAAAGTGGTATTTCACCGTAAAATTGTCTGAAATGTCTATTAAGGTTTTTCACCGTATATATTAGGGGAACTTACCGTTAACCATTTAACAGTTTTTTACTGTTAAAATCACGGTCATTTTTTACAGTGTGGGAATCTTTAGCCTTTTATAGAAATACAACTATTATATTTGTATATAAGATGTTTGGAACCAACATTCAAACACAAATGTTTTTAATTGGAATTTGACTCAAACTATTGTCCTACTATACTGCTACTGTGTAAAAGTTTGGGGTCAGTAAGAGTTTTTGGTCACACTTTAATTTAAGGTACAATTCTCACCATTAACAAACCATTAACTATGACTTCACCTCAATAAACATAAGAATGCATTATACTGATCAAAAGTGACAGTATTTATAGTATTATATATATATATATATATATATATATATATATATATATATATAGGGGTGTAACGGCACACACATTCGTACCGAACCATTTCGGTATGCATGTGTACCGAACGAATAGAGTTTATTTATTTATTTTTTTTTCAGGAAATTCAAATAATAAATGGCGTTTTGACAGTCTTTGATGTGGCATGACAGATCACTGTATAAACACCTTGGAGAGCCGCTTCTGGGACCGTTCAGAAACGTGCTGGTATAAACCCAACACAAGCATCGAGCGGCCACGATCAGCTCTGTTTCCCATGCCTGAGCTGTGACGCGTTACATGCCTCATGTAATTGCTCAATCAGTGTTTCAACCGCAGAAAGACATCAACAAAACAGCTTGGAAATAAAATGTCACGTAGCATTTCATTTACCTCAGCAAGTCATCAGTGTCCACAGCTCGTTAGTTCACTAGAGAAACGAAGTCTAGAGAGGAACATTTCACGAAATATTACACCATATACTCATTATATTTTACTGAACCTGTTAATCTTAATTATTTAATGCATGTTTAAATTAATCTGTTATGAAAGATGCTATGACAGCCAGTGTGTAATTGAATATATTTTAACAAATAGCCTAGAAATTTTATTATTTATAAGTTCATTTAAAAACTGCATTATGTGCAATTTACATGTTTGCATACATTTTTTTTATTTATTTATTTATTTTTTTAAGTTGAGTGTTGATCATCTATTTAAAAATAAGTAGAAATTAAATTTAAGTTTGGGTTAAGATGTTAGGCCTAATTGCAACCTTATAATGTAAAAGGGCTCCCTATAGTCCCAAGCATAAGCTGAGGTAGATTTTTATCACTAAGAAAATTTAAACTATAGCTGAATGTATTTAAAGAAAGAGCAACTAGTTCAGTAAACCACTGTTTATTAAAAAAAATTAAAAAAAATAAAAAAAGTTTAGTTTTCCCCCTGCTGTACCAAAATCATACCGGACTGTGATGTTAAAACCGAGGTACATGCCGAACCATCATATTTGTGTACCGTTACACCCCTAATATATATCAAATAAATGCTGTTCTTTCGGACGTTCTAATCATCAGCAAATCCTGAATAAATGTATCTTGGTTTCCACAAAAATATTAGGCAGCACAACTGTTTTCAACATTGTTTAACATAAGCAATGTTTCTTGAGTAATACATCAGGATTTCTGAAGGATCATGTGAAAATGACTGAAGACTGAAAAATGGCTGCTGAATTTGCCTCTGCCATTGCAGGAATAAATTACACTTTAAAATACATTAAAAAAGAAAACAGTTCTTTAAGATTGTCATAATATTTCAAAATAGTTCTGTTTGTATTGTATTTTTTAATAAAGTGTAGCCTTAGTGAGCATTAAATAGCCCTTTAATGAGTCTCCACCACATGTACTTGCATGAGTCAATAGTACAGATGACATGAAACAAAAGTCCAAAGTTTCAGATGCTCAGATTTGGGTAAAGCACGGGGAAAGCTACATATAAACTCCACACCGCTGAGTTCAACCAAAACCACTTAAATACCAAGATTTTGCTATACAGTGTCTGCTGTGTCGTTCTGAATGATCTCTGTGTACATGTTATGTGCTCACACATGGATACCAACAAATTTGCATCAAAGCAGCTGTCTCCATGGTTACACTCCACCACTTATACAGGCTGTCTGTATCAGCATGTATGACCTTATGTGTCATCTGAAGTCACCTGTTCTCTCTATGTATCTCCCCTCCTCTTATTCTCTGCTCGTCTGTTCTAACAACTTAATCACATCTTCTCTATCCATAATTCATGACAGTTATTAGACTTTGTCTTTGGTCTGTTATACTAAGCAAACAAAAACAATACAGCTCTTTACCAACATCAAAATGCCTTGGCATCAGTTCCCTCAGAGAGAGAGGAGTATACAGGAAATGAATTGAATTTAGGGAATTTTTTCCTGTCCTGCATAGAAATAATAATAAAGGAGAACTTATACACACTCTACCAAGTTGAACAATTTGATGTAGGACTGACTTTGAAAGTATTTTCACTGATAAACTGCTAGTAAGTTTCACAAAGAATCACAAAGAAACAGCAAGTAACACATTGAATTAAATATGAAATTTGGGTCACACTTTATTTTAAGGTCTAATTCTCACTATTAACAAAACCATTAACAATGACTTCTGCCTCAATAAACTCCTAATTTGATGCTTATAAATAGTTAGTAAGGTACACAGTAAAAAATCCAATTAACAAAATTTTGGAAGGGCAAAAATATTTAAGTTGAACTAATTTTATAGCTTGGGCTTAGTTGAGAAGACATATTATATTAAGTCTGCACAAATATAAATTAAAAACATTAAATGAATGGTTATTTTCAAATCCAGTCAACATTCAGAATGCTAAATGTTGACTAAACTATTAAAAAACACAGAGATCATTCTGCAAGTGCACGAGCCTGAGTGACTTCGCAGGAGAAACAGCACCGCCATCTTGTCAAGCTCACACGTCAGCTAAATTGCACAAATAAATGTTTTTTTTTTTTTTTTTTAGACTAATGAACAACTGAATCATTTCACAAGGCAGTTTCCTAGGTAGTGAATCACTAGATTGTGCACACGAGTGTCTGGGGAAGACCATTGATATTATCTACAACAGGCAGGACCGTTATATTTTGATATTATTTTTATGCTATTTGAGGTAACTTAACCCTATAATATGAAATGTGCATGTTCTATTACAAATCCAGTCAGCATCAATGGTCCGTTGTGCAATAGATTGTGGAATGGATTTGTGCCAAAAAAAAAGGTTGCAACTTTTGTTTCATCACAAATTTAATTAACTGATATTGATACATTGTAAATTGTTTAAAAGGCATCATTTCATTTTTTGAACTTAAAATGTACTTTTGTTTCTCCATCAGGGTGTGGCCAAAGGTTTCTTTGGTGCTTTGTCATTATTGCAAGATTTCAGATGCAACCCAGTCAGTTCTTCCAAGGCACCAAACACTGGCTCGTGACCAGACCGCTCCACTGCAACTACATACTGTGTGTACTTTCAAGACTAGTTTATTGTTTTCATTCCAGGTAATGTGTGTAAATGTTTAGAGTTTAAATAATGTGTTTTAATGTTCTCAGTGGCATCTACACTAATATTAGCCTGTTTCATTCTTATTTCAAGGTCACCATAGCCACCCAGATCCAGTCAGCATCCAGATCAGATGTTCACTGCAGTCACCCAGATCCAGTCCGTATCCAGATCAGATGTTCACTGCAGTCACCCAGATCCAGTCAGCATCCAGATCAGATGGTGGAGCAGGACCTAGAGATGACCTTGACAGCCCTGAATGTCAGTGGAGACCATGTCAGCTAGATGAGCCCCAGAGACAGATCCCATCCAAAAACCTCGTTGGCCATCAGGACAAGACCACAAGAACCAGACAAGTCCTCTGCTCAATCTGACCTGTGATGCAGCCTAGAATTAAACCACGCCATGCGGGTTATGTCTGGCCAGGGCAGTACTACCCCCGCTTACTCTGCCTGGTTTCTCCCAAGGTTTTCTACTCAATCTCTGTCACCGATGGAGTTTTGAGTCCTTGCCGCTGTCGCCTTTGGCTTGCTTATTTGGGGCCGCTTGGATGAATGCACAGACATTATTGGAAGAGAGCTTAACTGGATGATGTCAACACTGAATCACCAATGACCTGACTTTAACTGGAAAAATGACTCTTGCATTATTGACAAACTATTTTCCTGTTTGACTCTGTATACAGAGCTGCTTTATAAAGCTGCTTTGATACAATCAGTATTGTATAATGCGCTATATAAATAAAGGTGACTTGACTTGATTTTATATACTGTAACACCTGGTTCATTTTTTTTTTTTTTTTTACTTCTGCCTCATTTTAAAGATGTAATTGTGAACAGTAATAATGTGTGTAAATTTTAGTTTGCTAACATTTTGTTTAGCTTGTTTAGTTTTTTCTTAGTTCATTAAACAAAGTTTAAATTGAATTTTGCAGTTGTATTACAGATGTAATGTTTGTCAACTGGAGCTTTAAAGGGATAGTTTACCCACAAATGAAAATTTGTTGTTAATTTACAGACCGTCAGGCCATCCAAGATATAAGGCAATAAGACATTTTTTTTCTTCATTCCTGTATGTTTAATTTGTATGAAAAATGTTATAAATGGAGATTGTTCTCAAATAAAGGCTATTATGTGTTGTAAAGTGTGTGTTTTTAGTGACTGATAAACACCAGTTAATCATTTTTAAACTATAAAAATATATGTTTATGTAGTTCCCCAGCAAATTCTTATGATGCCCAAATAATAAATCTTAGTTGCGGTGACATATAAAACACAGAGTAAACAGTTAAATTTTAATTGACATAACTTGCTGTAGTCTTCTAAATGTTTGACCAATTAAAACATTTTAGTTGAATGGACTATAAATGTAGTTCAGAAAAGGCTGAGCCAACTAAAAAAATAACCATTCAAATAACAATTCAGATAACACTTTGAAATCAGAAATTAAAAATGTCTGTGAAACTAGTTACTAAATAATAATTAGTTGAAACTGCTTGAATTTTTTTAGTGAGTGTGCTATTGTTTATAAAGCTTTTATTCAAGAGTCACATTTACTTATTTTGATATATTATTGGCACACAAAATCTTATGGTGGTGACCAATGTTCCCTCTAATTTTTTTCTTGCTGAGCAAAACTTTTCTCTATTAGGCGGACATTTCAGCCACCTGAGCAAAATCATTCTTTATACCAGACCTGAACAGCACATGCACAAAAAGTGTGTAACTTTTAACTTTAATGTGCTATTTATATTTGATTTGACCCTTGATGTAACTAAATGACGTATATTTTTTGTTATCTGAGAAAACATTTTTACAGTACAATACACTGCCATTCAAAAGTTTGGGATCAGTAAATTTTTTAAAGAAGTTCAAGTCTGTATCTATTTGATAAAAAATACTGAATATTATTTCACAAAATAATACTGTGAAATATTATTACAATTTAAAAATCATTTTAAAAAAGTTTTCTATTTTAATATACTTTTAAATATAATTTATTCCTGTGAAGCAAAGCTGAATTTTCAGTGTCACATGAGCCTTCAGAAATCATTCTAATGTGCTAATTTATAATAAATGTTGGAAAATGTTTTTGTGTTATTTTTTTGTGTAAATTTTGATAATTACAATATACACTACTATTCAAAAGTTTGGGGTCAGTAAATGTTTTATTTCTTATTTATTCTTTTTTTTTATTAATACTTTTATTCAGCAGAGATGTGTTAAATGGATAAAAAGTGATAGTAAAGACTTATATTGTTAGAAAATATTTATATTTTTAATTAATGCTGTTGTTTTTAACTTTTTATTAGCCTATGAAAGAATCAAAAAATAATAAATCAGTATATTAGAGTGATTTCTGAAGGATCATGTGACACTGAACAGAGTAATGATGCTGAAAATTCAGCTTTGCTTTACAAGAATACACTATATTTTAAAATATATTAAAATAGAAAACCGATATTAGATATTGCAATAGCCCAAGGGTTCACAATATTACTGTTTTTGTTGTTGTTGTTGTTTTCTGTATTTTGATCAAATAAATACAGCCTTGATGAGCATAAGTGACTCCATTAAAAAAACAAAAACAAGATCAATTATTTATTAGGTTTATAATATAGGCATAATATAATATCAAAACAACTGAAGCATTTAAACTGAGGTCTGTAAGTTAATTTTTTTTTTAAACATGAACATGTGAATTCTTATATAGCTGTCTAAACATCCCTATGAAGTACAGCTTGCTCAATACACCTGTGTGTGACTGTAAATGTCTCAGAGTTTTGTTACCGTTCTGTGCCCATCATCTGCTGTTTCCAGCACTTAATCAAGCCACTCTTCTTTAATATGAGAGAACGTTTTATTTCACGTCGTTGCGTTTGCGTTGGCTCTCGATTTGAGCTATTTCGTCCGCAACCATTTAAATATTCGGTTTCTACGGCGACTCATTTGGCTCACATCATTCTCTTTCTATGAAACCTGTAAACCGCATTCACCAGTTCTAACTCTATATCGGCAGCAGCTCTATAGCAGTTTACCCAAGCACTGCAATTCTTTCGTTTTTACTAGAATACAATCAAATGGCTTTCCCAACTCATTTTTGCATGTGCGTAGCTTAGAGGGAACATTGGTGGTGACATCTGACGGTGTTGACAAATTTGGCATTTCTTTCACAAAACAAATAGAGTTCATGTAGTAGCCATTTTATTTTATTTTTTCTGTTGATGCTAGCTGCTAATGGAACCTGCTTCAGGAGAATAAAATGATCTAAATATTTCAAATAATTTCCTCAGAAATTTGAATGGTTGTGACACAGGAGATGTTAACATTAGGATTTAAAATATTCTAAAACTATAAACTGACCACAGCCTGTCTGACACCGATATACTCTGCAGAGGAGGACTGTGGCGAGGGGGTCCTTTAGAGTGACAGCTGCCCCTGATTTTATCACATTTTTTCATGACAAAAAGTGGGGACACAACTTTGAAACCTTATGAAACATGCATGTGTCACTGAAAAACAACCTTGCTTTGATATGAGATATTATTAAGTGTTACTTTTGATAAAACAAGGTCTTTTTTATCATTAAAAAAAAAAGACATTTTTATCCATTTTATAGCATATGAATGATTGAACCCTTCTCTGTGGACACTGTTTTAGATGTAGTGAGAAGACAATGAGGGTCATAGTTTTTACATAATAATGATCAAATTAAATTGAGGGGGATAATTGTGTTAAATGCATTCTATTATTAATCCCCATAACATTTCCAATTGAAAATATTTGTATTTTTTAAACCTGATAGCAGTTACAACAGCTGGACATGTTTTGTCCCATGTCTCAAGAATGACTGGTTTCATAGATTTTGGTTAAGTCGTATTAAGCATAATGGCTTATAAAAGAGAGAAAGACCGCACGATATCTTCATATCTTTTCACGTCACGGAAACACAAAAAAAATATTATACAACACGCCAAAATTACCTGAAACTCATTATAGTAACACAGCTTTTGACATTAAGTGTTTTATGGATTAAACCAGGTGAAAGACCACATTCCCTTCACTTAAATTTCCCTCAGACATGTCATACAACGCTTATTCGATGTTTTTATAGGTGTTGTACATTTGTGTATAGATATATATGTTTTAAATAAAACATTTACACCTTTTAAATATACGTTTAGATAAATTCAGTCTAATGTTAAATACAAATATTTATTCAGTGCTACTTGATTTACCTGACGCCTGAACTTGACATACGTCTTATATCCACTTTTCTTCGGATTTACAACTTATAAAAACACTTTCTAAATGTCCACTAGAAAAAAAAAAAAAGATTTTCTTGTAAAATTTAGTCTAAAAAAAATAACATTTCTTTGTGCAACTTACCTGACGTGTGAGCTTGACAAGATGGCGGTGTTGTATCTTCTGCGAAGTCACTCAGGCTCGTGCACTTGCAGAATGGTCTCAGTGTTTTTTATTAGTTTAGTCAACATTTAGCATTCTGAATGTTGACTGGTTTTGAAAATAACCATTCATTTAATGTTTTTAAAATATATTTGTGCAGACTTAATATAATATGTCTACTCAACTAAGCCCAAGCTATAAAATTAGTTCAGCTTAAATATTTTTGCCCTTCCAACATTTTGTTAATTAGATTTTTTTTTACAGCGTATACTAAAGTGATACCAGTATTTTCTTGGAAAATGTAGTCTAATAAACTAAATTTTCAGCACATTCCTTCAGTGTCACATGTTCCTTCAGAAATCATTCTGATATGCTGATTTGCTGCTCAAGAAACACTTCTAATTATTATCATTGTTAAAAACAGCAGCTTCGCGTTTTTGCGGAAACATTGATGTATTTTGTTTCAAGATTCTTTGATGAATAAAAAGTCCAAAAGAACAGCATTTATTTGAAATAGAAATCTTTTGTAACATTATAAATGTCTTTCGATCAAATTTCAAATGTAGTTACATTACAGCTAAGTAGAATTATTACAGGAATTTCTATTTGTTATGAAACAGTAATGGTGTAGAAGCTTGAATAAACAACCCTAACAACTTCCCACCTTTGCATGTAGACAGCTTTGTTAATTATAGCAAGAGCGCTTCTTTAGTTGCATTGCATTGTGCCGCTCGCTCGAGTGTAGAGGCGTGGTGAGAGTTCAACCCGGGTTCACTCACAGTGACCCGGTCCCAGAGAGCCCTGAACCCAGTGAAGTGTGGACAAGCTGAATCGCTCAAACACAGAAACGTCTGCCCTGCCAGCAGAGCCACTTAGTGGGATCATACCGTGTCAGAACGGAGAGAGGGTCAGAAAAAGCCTTGTGTTCTTATTCATCCCTACTTTACCCCCGCCAAAACACAGCTACGTATTCACCCTGATATTTTATGAAGGAGAAAAGCATACAGCTGAGAAACTGAGCTGATCTGATCAGTCATATTTCACATGAACGAAATGTTAAATGTCAAAGACAATCTACAAACAGCCTAAGTAAGTTGTGGCAACTTTCCTTGACTTTCATTGTCTTAAATATCACAAGATAAAAACAGATAAATCATTAAGAAGAGGAGAATTTAATGAATAAAGATGAATCAATGTCTATTTTGAGCCCAGGGGTCATTACTTAAAGCAATTTATAGTAGTTCCGATGGCAAATTTTATGAACCTGTTTAACTGACTGTATAAAAAAGCTTTTCGCACAGCCATATTTTCAGCTGAAAGACCTTGAACCACAGTCTGTAAACAGCAGGTGCAGTTCTTTTTTTTTTTTTAGCTCTCATCTTAAATTTTGCAAAACAATCATTTTTTTGCTGAAGGAGCCTGTTAGTTGTAACGATAAATGCACAGGCATGTGGAGAGAGAATCCATCTTTCCCTGAGGTTTAGAGAAAGGAGTTGATCCTTTAATGAGAGTTTGACTTTGATTTCTTAGTCCTGATTTGTCTTGTCCTCTTCCCTCCAGCGCCTCCATTTTTCATCTTTTCACTACACGCCACAATATATTGATCCAAAAACAGCCTTTTAAACATATCCTAGGAGTTTTCTTCCTAGGATGTTGCACAGTCTGTGGGTGTATATGTATTTAAGCCAAATAAAGAATTTATATACTAAATTGAGTATTTTTTCCACTTAAATACTATGAAATGAAATAAAAAACTGAATTTAAGAAATAGATGACATACAACTCACTTTGTATGTGACCCCTACAATGAATGAAAATTTGATGTCCTTTGAAAAAAAGAAAAAAAAAAAAAAAATCCCTCAAAAATTCCTAGTACATTTGAACAAATAATTACAAAAAACTAGTAACAGTGAATCAAATGTAAAATTTGACATAGAAAGACTGTGTATGTATGTATGTGTGTGTGTGTATATATATATATATATATATATATATATATATATATATATATATATATATATATTTTTTTTTTTTTTTTTTACTTAAAAGGCAGGGTAGGTAATTTGGTTCAAAAGACGTAGGATCATAAAATGTTCGTCCAATCATATCCCTCGGTCCAAAGAATACGATAGGCTGTCCTGACTACCTGTAAACGTATGCATTTCAAAGCTAGCTTGCTATTGCTAGCCTTTCCGAAATCACCTACCTTACCTTTAATGAAATGTCATGACCCGCTATGTTTTACTAAACGTTCGAGAGAATTCTCACAATCATTGGCTGTATGCGCTACTAGCGTAGTGTAGTTTGGTGATACGAAGAGCAATGGACTATACAGACATTTACTATTGAGTTTTACTAGCTGAGACAACAGGAGAATCAGTATCTGTACAGCTGAAGAAGCAGAAGTACTATGTGAAGTCAGAAATGCTACTATAAAGACACCAAGAACAGCGATTGTAACCCTAGTTAAAGAACTACTCAATCCACCTTTAGGTGGGTCTTTAGATGTTAAAATACATAGTAGCACTCCTATTTTACATCAAAAAACACTAACATTAAAAAGTTTGAAAACCCACTGATAGGTGTCAATACACATCCAAAATGTATCAGCCAGCACCACATGAAATATCTTGCACATAAAAAACAGTAGACTATAATCTAACCTGGCAGTAGAGAGAGTATTTGTGCTTGTGCGATTGTGTGTATACGGTACAAGTCTAAAAATATGAACAGAAGCTCACCTTGTAGCTGCAGAATCATGTTTGCACACACAAAAATAGACAAACACAAAAAACAAATACACCCACACACATATAGTTTCATGAAGAGGAGCAGCCAGACCAAGGTTATTATTTGATGGTGAGATATTGGGAGGAAAGTTGTTTGAAATTGTCTAGCCGAGTTCTCAAAAGGCTCAGAGAGCCATCATCTTCAAGTGCTGCTCTAAAAACCTGACAACACACACACACAGACATGCTCTTTACATAAGGACAAGGGACAGCCTCATTTTCAGCGAAAATAAATTCAATTTCATTATAAACGTGTTCACTTCATCTCTCTTATCCTCAGCCTACCTTCTCTTTTAAAGGTTACTGATACAGAGAGACACAAGGTTTCAGCAATAATGTACCAGGGTTAAGCCTGTCATCATTAATAGGGAATAAAGGACAACATTGTCTGATTTACACTGTCTTCAAGCAGGCTTTACCCCCTGCTAACCAATGAGACCTGCACACACACACACACTTACTATACAAAAAAGGATTTTGGTGTTCATTGGTACAGCATTCTTATTATATGTGCCTTGTTGCCTCTTTTGATCCCGTTACATTCAAGAACATCTTTCAAATTTGTGTGTGTGAATCAAAGAATGAAACGTTTGTCTAATACTTTGTCTAAAATATAAAGAGAGTCATAGCAGTAATAATAAGGTTTGTTTGCACAACAGCATCGACCTGAAAAGCTTTTACATAACTCGCACCAAGATGACTAAAATTTGCAGAATATGAGTTGGATATTTTCTCATGCATGTGCTGCTGTTCAATCAAATTTACCTTAAAAGCCCGCAGTGCAATTTCATGGATCTACATCCATAAAATGTTGAATGGCAGCCAGTGAAGTTACATATCCTGAAGCAAAAGAGGTACTGCAATGATTTGAATATTCAGACAATGAGAAATAGATCAACTTTGAACATTCATGTGCTGCAAACTGTTCATTCACTTCAATGCATCTCATTTAGCTATGTCAGAATTGGTGTCAGGAACAGATAATGGAAAATGCTTGCAGAAAACATTTCCAATTGGAAAGTTTATTTGAAGTACCAGGAAACAGATTTAAAATATCAGTCAGGTGATATAAGATACTGCCATGCAAACAAAGCTGTAATATCGTTGATAACCACTGCAGTTCCATACGTCTCTCTGACTGCAGTGAACTGCACATCAGAGTCTTTATTTTCTCACATTTTCCTTTCAGACTTTCTTTGAAAATGGTCAGCAAGTTGGAAGGCCAAATTAATTTAGCCTGTCTCTGTATTTGCATTTCATCAAAAATAACGAATATATTGGCTGTAAGCAAAGTTGTTCTTTTAAGCATAATAATTTGAATATTTCAAAAAGCATACTACTTGTTTCACGTAAGTGATTTACTCACTGATAAACAAAAGCACTAAGGTAAAATAACTTTAAATATTAGTCTAATGCTAATTAACTTCAATTAATTCTCTATGAACACACAACAGTAAATGCAGTTAATCTTGCACAGCCATTTTACGCACACTTCTCTTATTATAAGTTAACAGATAAACAAACTGTCATTTTGAAGTGCATTAGGTGGTGTCCTAGTTGCAATTTGAAAGGAAAAAAGAAAAGTCATTTTTAAAAACATGCTGATATTCAGCTATACATAACTGAAAAATGTTCATTCATAAATAAAAAATCGTCCCATCATTTACTCACCATGATTTCGTTCCAAACCCATAAGAATTTTGTTCATCCTCAAATAAAGATTTTTTTTACCTCATCATTTTCTCATCATTTTAATCAATATTCATCATATTTTAATAAATGTCTGAATTAAATCTGTTCATCATCAGAAGACTTGGATTATATTGCTTGATTCATCTGGATTACATTTATCATGTCTGTATGAGCATTTTGAAACTTGAACATTTCAATGCAGGAGAAAATTATCAGAGAATATTAAAAATCTCCGCTTGTGTCAAAGATTGACCACTTGAGGGCGAGTAAAATTACAGAATTTAAATTTTTCGGTCAACTCTCCCTTTAACTTCCTAATAACCAGTCACTGCCCTGTAACTTTAGGGTTAAAGCAAATATGTGATATCCACAGAAATCTCACTCTGAGTGGGAAGAGTTTTCTGTTCCTCTCAATCCACACACACAATAAATGTAAGCTTGAGTAAATTCATCCAATGAATTGATTAGAGTTGGCATTACTAACTTACGGCAAAGTAGACTTGTTCATTCAGTTACAATGATAGGAAAAGTACAGCGTAATGTTTGAGATAGATTGATTGAGGTTGGCTAATATAGGTCATTGCTCGGAGGGAAATACACATCCACTCAATGCACTCCCATGACTTCATAAACGTGTGACACAGTCCTCTGCTATAATAAAGAGACCCACACCGAAACTGGAATTGGAACAGGCATCATTCACAAAGAGATACACATCCCATCCCTGGTGTGTTCATTTATAATTCATTTAGATTATTTGATGATGTTTAAGATCCATTTTACCATGTCTGAATTCACAATGTTTGTCACATAAATAAGTGCAAGAAAATGCTGAAAAAAATTCACAAATTCCATCTGGGTAAGTAAGATTTACTTATAAGTTCTCAAGTAATTTTTCTATTATGATATACTTTGATTTTTTTTTTAATATGTCAAACCAACAAGCACCGGAGGTGAGATGGATTAATAATTAAAGTGAGTTTTCTCAAAACAAAAAAAATTGTTTGATCATTACCACTTCCCTTTCCCAGCATGCACTGGGGCTTGAATAATTAATATGGTTGCATTTTTTGATTGTAAGCACTGTCTTAAAAATAATAAAAAATTACTTTGAGATACTTAACACTTATAACGATTGCAAATCGTAAGTCATGGCAACTTGACATTTAAAGCTCAGGCAAGACATTTACTAGATTTAAATAAATAGATTCAACTGGAAAACAAGCCATGCAAACTGCTGCCTTAATTTTTTAAGCTGTCTGATCACCTCCTTTTTACAAGTATGTTTATGCGCATACTGTATATTGCATATGAGTGCTCACTGCTTCTTGTTGCCTCAGGTCTGCATGTTCTTGTGTTTTAAATGAACTAATAAGGAGGCTTGGGCGGGATCCGACCCCCATCACACCTCCTCTGCCTTACTAACAGTAATAACTCTTTTTTCCAATGATACTGCAATCTCTGTTATGCCCTTGTGGTTTAACCTGTCATGCCATAGGCTGTTTACTGCGATTAAAGACACATGCATAATGTATGAGTACAGTCACTTAATGGATCCTAATTAAAAATGATCATCCCTGATGATCATATCTCTGACTGATCTGAGACTGAGACTCTCCGAGGCTACATAATTATTGTAAGTTATACTTCCCAGAGGATGCAAATTAATGTGTTCTTTGTTAAATGGACAGAATCTAGTTTGAACTGACTGTTATACAGGGCAGATCTTACAAAGCCTGTTGAAAAATTACTTAAGAAGAAATTATATTTTGCATTAAGAAAATAAAGCCTACATCTAAGACCATTTAGATTTGCATTTTAACATTATTTTCAGAACATGTAATGTATAATGAGACTGGAATAACTATTGTATATATGCTTGATTAATACTATAAACACAAATGTCACCACAACAGGCCAGCATAGTGTACAAACAAACCTACAAATGTACATAGACAAGCCCAAAAGAAGCCACAGAACATCACAGGAGGCCATAACAAACTGAGGTCATGTCAAACACAACATTGATAACACAAACCCGACACAATACTCTGCCACTAAACACAACATGACAGAAGCAGACACCGGGGAGTCTCCCTTCAAACAGAACATTTTCTCTCGTGGTCTGCGGTCAAAAAATACCATTTCAGTCTAAGGTCTAGAGGTAAAGATCCCTTTCTAAAGCAAACTCTTCACTTTTGACAAGAGCATCGTTTGTCTGTTTTTTGAGGGGGCAAGAGCTTTAACCCTGCCTCACTTGGTGCCTGAGGCAAGGTAACACTTTTAAAATTAAATTTTTAAGAACTTAGTAGTACTTTAAGAAAAAAAAAAAAAAAAAACATGTTATTCAAGTGGTACAGTTTTAATTTACCACGCAACAGTACCCAGATTCAACTCTTGACCTAATGACCGAATTTATTACCTGAATTTAATGCCATCTGTGCTCGCTGGAAACAATCTGCAGATTTTTACTTTTTTTTGTCTTTCTGCCAATCACTATAGAATTTGTATTTCATGGTACCTGCTGAAACTGATTTCGGACAGGCTTCTGAGGCTGCACAACAGTCTAATGATCAAATTTAGAGAGTTTTAATGATTACCAAGCAAATATTTATTTACCACTAAACTAATTTATCACTATAAATGAAGTCAAAAGTTTTTAAACCACCCATGACTTTCAGACAGCAATTTATATTTTTAGCTCAAAGGTTACGGAATCGCAGCAAAGAATACATCCATGCTATCTTCAAAAATAGATCACATGAAAGTATCTCAGTAGACAGGATGAGACACGATTATCGGATTTAGACATGTCTTATGTCTTCCTACCTCGGTTTGCTGTCTGCAAAGGCTGTATTTTTCAACTTTCGGACACAGCCTACGACTCCATATAGTTGAAGTATATCAAATGTTTCACATTTTAGATTAAACTAAAGACTTCTAGTAGTTAGCTACTAAAATTTTAACAGTTTGATAACTCCTAGCATATTTCATGAGGAAATTGTTATATGAATGTCAGGTGACAATCTTCCAGTTTAAAGTAAATAATCTGCAGAAGGAGAGTATTGATTGGACCTGAAAGGAGTGAAATGATTTCCCTATGAAATTATTTCCTCATGAGGCCAAAACTCAGGAACTCTCGCAAAACAGATGCCAGGCAATAAAACCATAAAACTAATCTGGAGAAGAGATCTCCAAAGAGAATACACAACACCACCCTGACCAAACTTATCTCCTTGTTCATTTACGACCCCCTTTCTCCCTCTCCTCTCCCCTCCCTGCCTCTGATTCTCCCCTCTCACTCTTCTTCTCCAAAAGCAAGAATATCCATATGCCACAAGTGTTGTATCGAGAAATTGTGTAAAATTGTGTTCTGCTGCTGAGCCAGGTGCAAGCCAGGTGCAACCCGGGAGCACAAGAACCCAAAAACCAAAAGGTATTTTATGTTTTTACGACTGATCTGAAACTTTGCTATCTGGGTATATAAGGGAAGTGACAAAACACTACTTTGGAATGTCTGTAGTCAGGAAACTCCATGCAGTGTGTGAGGGTCTCTGGAGCTCTGCACCAGAACTCTCGCTGTTGTGTGTCTCTCTGCTGTCAGGTATGATTCAAAAATGTAATTGTGTTAAACACATTGTGTCCATAGAGCACACTGTTTAGTTGTTTGTGCTACTACATGTGCACATAGGTTAGTTAAGTGTAGCAAATCAGGTCAAAAGAGAAATGTATATAAATAATTACAATTAATTATGATTAATTACAATTATTTATATCGGCTGACAGTAATAACTGTATCAGAATTACAGGTGCTGGTCATATAATTAGAATATCATCAAAAAGTTGATTTATTTCACTAATTCCTTTCAAAAAGTAAAACTTGTATATTATATTAATTCGTTACACACAGACTGATATATTTCAAATGTTTATTTCTTTTCATTTTGATGATTAGAGCTTACAGCTCATGAAAGTCAAAAATCAGTATCTCAAAATATTAGAATATTACTCAAGACCAATACAAAGAAAGGATTTTTAGAAATCTTGGCCAACTGAAAAGTATGAAAATGAAAAGTATGAGCATGTACAGCACTCAATACTTAGTTGGGGCTCCTTTTGCCTGAATTACTGCAGCAATGCGGCGTGGCATGGAGTCGATCAGTCTGTGGCACTGCTCAGGTGTTATGAGAGCCCAGGTTGCTCTGATAGTGGCCTTCATCTCTTCTGCATTGTTGGGTCTGGTGTCTCTCATCTTCCTCTTGACAATACCCCATAGATTCTCTATGGGGTTCAGGTCAGGCGAGTTTGCTGGCCAATCAAGCACAGTAACACTATGGTCATTGAACCAGCTTTTGGTACCTTTGGCAGTGTGTGCAGGTGCCAAGTCCTGCTGGAAAATGAAATCAGCATCTTTAAAAAGCTTGTCAGCAGAAGGAAGCATGAAGTGCTCTAAAATCTCCTGGTAGATGGCTGCGTTGACTGTGCACTTTAGAAAACACAGTGGACCAACACCAGCAGATGACATGGCAGCCCAAATCATCACAGACTGTGGAAACTTAACACTGGACCTCAAGCAACATGGATTCTGTGCCTCTCTAGTCTTGCTCCAGACTCTGGGACCTTGATTTCCAATTGAAATGCAAAATTTACTTTCATCTGAAAAGAGGACTTTGGAGCAATGAGCAACAGTCCAGTTATTTTTCTCCACAGCCCAGGTAAGATGCTTCTGACGTTGTCTCTGGTTCAGAAGTGGCTTGGTAGCCCTTTTCCTGAAGATGTCTGAGCGTGGTGACTCTTGATGTACTGACTCCAGCTTCAGTTCTCTCCTTGTGAAGCTCTCACAAGTGTTTGAATCAGCTTTGCTTGACTGTATTCTTAAGCTTGCGGTCATCCCTGTTGCTTGTGCACCTTTTCCTACTCAAATTCTTCCTTCCAGTCAACTTTGCATTTAATATGCTTTGATACAGCACTCTGTAAACAGCCACACCTTTCAGTAATGACCCCCTGTGACTTACCCTCTTTGTGGAGGGTGTCAATGTTCGTCTTCTGGATCATTGCCAAGTCAGCAGTGTTCTCCATTATTGTGGTTTCAAAGAACAAGAGATACCCAGAATTTATACTGTAGGGATGGTCATTTATTGAAACTCAAATGTAAATATTCTAATATTTTGAGATACTGATTTTTGACTTTCATGAGCTGTAAGTTCTAATCATCAAAATGAAAAGAAATAAACATTTGAAATATATCAGTCTGTGTGTAATGAATGAATATAATATACAAGTTTCACTTTTTGAATGGAATTAGCGAAATAAATCAACTTTTTGATGATATTCTAATTATATGACCAGCACCTATAAATTGCCATCAACTGATCTGTTCGTCCAGCGAACATTGAGTGTAAGTTCATATCAACTCTAAGAAAGGATATTTCCCTGGCCACAGAAAACACTTTCCTATTAATGCATTAGAGCATGTAGCAAGGGTCAAAATCGTAAAGAGACATTAATTTGCGAGGCAGAACCAGAAACTCATGTAATCTGTGCACACAACATTTATTAACTAAACGCTAACACACATAACTAATCTAAACAAACAAACGAATAAACATACATTCACGCGTACATGCAAAGGGGAGCTAAAGTAGATGAATGAAGCCATTAGAGAAACCAGAGAATGCAGTTATGGAAAGAGTCAGTGAGCCACCTGAGTAAAACCATCAGCGCCGTTTATAATGGGGTCTATAACTTATACTAAACCTCTGTTTCGTTGTGTTAAATGTACGATACTTGCACTGCCTTGGTCGTTGGCGATTGTCCGGAATGCAGTCTCGGATCAGAAGTCTTGATGGTTTCATGGTTTTGGACTTGCGATCACGTTCTTCCGGGTTGAAGAGTGATGAATTCCAAAAGATGTTATTCTGGCTCGATGGTGATTGGGAGTTCCTTCCCAGGTAGAAAGTGAAAAAGAGCTAAGAAAGAGGTCTGCTGAGGTCCGAGGAGCTTCGGTTGAATGAAAAGTTAAGGCCGCAAGGCCTGGCACAAAAACTTAAGGGTCCAGAAGAGTTCTAGCTCACATCCTCATCTTCTCAGAATCTAAAAGATTTGCAGACTGGAGGGGCGTTACTGATGTGAGAGCTTTATCTGATATAGAGGTCACACCTCTGGGGTGTCAAAGAGCCAATGGTGTCTTGAACTTTTGGAGGGAAAGTTTTACGACTCTTTGTCTCTGAACATGGTAATATGCATAGTTAATTCGCCTGGGTTAATTCACAAACTACTAAAGATTATTAGGACACTAATATGTTGCAATAGGTATCAACATGTAATATTCACTCTCAATTAGATCATCCGAAGACAAATTGATAGAGACCAAACATGGTATGAGTGAGGTGATCTCAACTAGTGATCTATCGTAAGCATGCATAAGACAGTATACAATACACAAGAACAGTAATAATATACACAATGACTTGAAGATATGTGTGTTCATTCAAAGAAAGGTTTTTCTGTGAATTAATTAGAGAAGAGTCCATTTTTATGGCATAATGTCTTTCCTATAGGAAAAAGGTAGTGAGAGTTGCTCTGCCTGCATTCCTTTGAGCAATAAAACTAGTGTTATCTGATGTGTTGCCATGGAACCAGAGGCCTGTTCTGCCTTTTTTAGGTGTTAGATGCATTTCGGGGGAAGGGTTACCGCAAATCTACGGCCAGGATAGATCAAACTCAAGGCTCATGAATGATAGGAGCAGTAAGCACGTCATCAAAGTCCTTCTGATTTCTGTCTATCACTGGTGTTAGCAAGTTGTACGGGGAAAGACTAAGTAAACTACACTTTTTGTCATAAGCAAGCAGTAGGCGGCAGGCAAAACAGGTATTAGTTTACCTCTGACTAGCATCAGACTGGCGAGTTTTTGATCGTAAGATCCACGTAAGGCCAACGTGAGACTTAAAAGACACAATATGACATAATAACTCATGCTTTTCAAATAAAAGAGGAAATTGCCAACTGTAAAGCTACCGTCAGAAGCTCTAGTTCCCACTAGGGTTGGGTACCGTTCACATTTGAACCGGTATCGGTACCGGCACCGGTACCTGAAATTCGGTACCGGTACCCAACGGTACCTTTTTTCGGTACTTTACTCTCTGTGTAATAACAAAAACATTTATTTCAGTGAAAAAAATAAGTCCAAAACTCTCAATTTCAACATTTTTAACAATAGGGCCCTAGAATTTTTTTTTTTCTGATAATCAAATGAAGGCATTAAACATTTATTTATTTTTAATCAAATGAAAATGAAACCCTTTTATTTTTTGGCAAACAAACAGAGGTTTACTGTTAAAATTAATACATGGTAGAAAAATTGTGTGAATATTCCTTTAAAAAAAGTTCTAATAATAATTGTATTTTTTTCACAATTAAGTTATTAATGTGGTTGTAATAATTATTTTTTTCATTTAATTGTTTTATTTAATTTTTTCAGTAAGTGGAATATATAAAGATGTACATTATACTGTACAAAAGTAATACAAGAGCAATATATTTCTGTTACATGTTAAACCACACTTTTATTTTGACAGGTTGCCGTGAAGTGTGTGTGTACAATATGATATGCTGGTTTTCTCAAATGTAACGGTAAAATTCTCATGAAGTGACTCTAACAGCCTGTAAGTTCATGTGTTCATGTTGTGAGATGCAGAGAAAATCATCGCGAGTTCACGTGTGCTTCGGTATTTATGTAGTAAACGAAACCGCGTCTCCGCCATTCATACATAACGAGGATAACGGAACATGCAGGATTCATATTTAAACCGTCTTTTTGCGTTTTAATATTCACATACACTAGTTCATATGGCGAATCGAATTAAGTGACAGACATTCTTTTATTCATCCAAAACTTGACGAATTCCGTGGCATTCCGCGCTATAGAGTAAATTCAGTGTCATGAATCCGGGTCCACGATGCTCCCTCTCACCACCAGAGGTCACTGTCTCCCGGATTCAATTCCCCAAACTCCACTCACCTCATTATTGTTTAATTTGCCCCAGCTGTGTTCCTGATTGCTGTCCCTTCTTAAGCTCCCTGTGTTTTCTGTTCTGCTCTCGTTCGTCTTACTTTTGTGCCAGGTATGCCTGTGTCTGATGTCTGCCCTGTGCCTCGTGTATGTCTTGTTTTCAGCGCTTGTGTTTGTTCTGGCT
Source organism: Acrossocheilus fasciatus (assembly GCA_036784905.1). Lineage (NCBI taxonomy): Eukaryota > Metazoa > Chordata > Actinopteri > Cypriniformes > Cyprinidae > Acrossocheilus > Acrossocheilus fasciatus. Next base: position 2,831,571 of record JAXUIB010000029.1, on the reverse strand, counting down.
TTTTCCCCTTCGGGGTGGTTTCAGTTGTGTTTTTGTTTATTTTATAATTTGTTAATAAAGAAGATTCCTTTTGCCAGCAATTGAGTCTTCGTTCCTCCCAACCCGTGACAGTACGAACGAAACACTTGAAGACTCAGCGGCAATGGGAATCTTCTTGTACCCAGCTCCTGGTCGACAGAGGAATCAGGCCCCAGCCAGTGGGCCGCATCCTTGCCCACAAAACAACCGCCCTTTTGGGTATTATGCCGAAGACCTCTTCGAGGTAGGCCAGGAGCTGGGGATTAGAGGGAGCACCCTCATCCACCTGTTTTTAGCGGGCCTGGATGAGCCTGTCAACCGGCAGGAGCTGGGGGAAATAGATACGTGGTCCTATTGGGAGATGGTCAACCACGTCATCTACTTGAAGGAGGTGGAGCTGCGGGAGGGTGCCCCCCTCCCAGTCTGGGCTGTTGCTCCAGAACCTCCTCGGATCGGGCCAACCACTTCCAGTATCTCGGGGTCTTTCTTTGGGCGCCCCGGGCTGAGACGCAGCATGGAGGATCCTCCGCTGATGTCGGTGAGGGGAGCGGTGGCACCCACTCACAAGGCTCCCGCGCCCGCTCACAAAGCTACCGAAGCGGGGATATCCGCGGAGCTTTTCTCTGAGGGGGCAGGGCTCATCTCAGGCCTTCTCGAGGCGGCAGTGCCCGTTCACGATCGTCCCGAAGCTGCGGTGCCCACTCACGATCAACCCGAAGCGGCGGAGCCGGCTCACGATCGTCCCGAAGCGGCGGTGCCCTCTCACGATCAACCCGAAGCGGCGGTAGCCGTTCATGATCGTCCCGAAGCGGCGGTAGCCGTTCATGATCGTCCCGAAGCGGCGGTAGCCGTTCACGATCAACCCGAAGCGGCGGTAGCCGTTTACGATCGTCCCGAAGCGGCGGTGCCCTCTCACGATCAACCCGAAGCGGCGGTGCCCGCTCACAAAGCTCCCGAGGCGGCGGTGCCCGCTCACAAAGCTCCCGAAGAGGCGGTGCCCGCTCACGATCTGCTCGAGGCGGCGGTGCCCGCTCACAAAGCTCCCGAAGCGGCGGTGCCCGCTCACAATCCTCTCGAGGCGGCGGTGCCCGCTCACAAAGCTCCTGAAGCGGTGGTGCCCGCTCACAATCCTCTTGAGGCGGCGGTGCCCGCTCACAAAGCTCCCGAGGTGGCGGTGCCCGCTCACAAAGCTCCCGAGGCGGCGGTGCCCGCTCACAAAGCTCCCGAGGTGGCGGTGCCCGCTCACAAAGCTCCCGAGGCGGCGGTGCCCGCTCACAAAGCTCCCGAGGCGGCGGTGCCCACTCACAAAGCTCCCGAGGCAGCGGTGCCCGCTCACAAAGCTCCCGAGGCGGCGGTGCCCGCTCACAAGGCTCCCGAAGTGGCGGTGTCCGCTCACAAGGTTCCCGAGGCGGCGGTAGCCATTCACGATCGTCCCGAAACGGCGGTAGCCGTTCACGATCGTCCCGAAGCGGCGGTGGCCGCTCACGATCCTCACAGGATCCCCGAGGCGGCGGTGTCCGCACACAAGGTTCCCGAGGCGGCGGTGTCCGCACACAAGGTTCCCGAGGCGGCGGTGTCCGCACACAAGGTTCCCGAGGCGGCGGTGGCCGCACACAAGGTTCCCGAGGCGGCGGTGGCCGCACACAAGGTTCCCGAGGCGGCGGTGGCTGCACACAAGCTCCCCGAGGCGGCGGTGTCCGCTTGCGGTCCTCCCGAGGTGGCGGTGTCCGCACACAAGGTTCCCGAGGCGGCGGTGTCCGCTCACGTTCCTCTCGAGGCAACGGTGTCCGCACACAAGGTTCCCGAGGCGGCGGTGTTCGCTCACGTTCCTCTCGAGGCGGCGGCGCCCACTCATGATCCTCCCGAGGCGGCGGCGCCCATTCACAAGGCTCCCGAAGCAGCGGAGCCAGCCATTGCCCGTTTCAGGGTGGCAGCTCCGCACACACTGCTGTGGTGGCCGCTGGTTCTGCCCTGGGTCCCCATCCCGCCGGCGCTGCCTCAATCCCCAGGTCCCCCACCAGCACATGGACCTGGCCCCCCATCCCTCCCCTTCCTCTGCTCCGTTCCTGCCTGGCCATCCCCCTAGTTGGGTACTTGGAAATGTCTGGAAGCCATTCCTTAGAGGGGGGGTCCTGTCATGAATCCGGGTCCACGATGCTCCCTCTCACCACCAGAGGTCACTGTCTCCCGGATTCAATTCCCCAAACTCCACTCACCTCATTATTGTTTAATTTGCCCCAGCTGTGTTCCTGATTGCTGTCCCTTCTTAAGCTCCCTGTGTTTTCTGTTCTGCTCTCGTTCGTCTTACTTTTGTGCCAGGTATGCCTGTGTCTGATGTCTGCCCTGTGCCTCGTGTATGTCTTGTTTTCAGCGCTTGTGTTTGTTCTGGCTTTTTCCCCTTCGGGGTGGTTTCAGTTGTGTTTTTGTTTATTTTATAATTTGTTAATAAAGAAGATTCCTTTTGCCAGCAATTGAGTCTTCGTTCCTCCCAACCCGTGACATTCAGTTTATATGAATGGACTCCGCCATCCTGTCCGCGTCTTCTCGGAAACCATGACCCTAGAAATTTAAGCACACTTCAGAACATTTCGGTTTTACTACGGCGTTTTAGTGCCTCATTAAAAAAAAAAAAAATCTACGATTACGAGATATTTCGAGAATAAAGTCGAAACTACGAGAATAAAGTCGAAATGTTTCGAGAATAAAGTCGAAATGTTTCAATAATTTAAATCGTAGAAATTAAAGTTATAATATTTTGAGAGTATATTGCGCATGCAAATGATCCGTATTGAGAGCACCGGGAGAAGTTGCCAGGCCACCAGAATTGATCTGAATATTGTTGCGTCCGAGTGGCCGCATCATCTTTCTGGGATATCAATTTTAAGGACTCGCGGAAACAGCTTAATATCAAGAATATGATATTTATTAACAGACTGAACAGGAACAACTGTTTATTTTAACATCAGCTCAGACACTCAATCAACATTCCTTTGAGGGGCGCAGTAGCTCTCGTATTTAACCCTTTTTAATACACTACAAATATGTGTGGAATTATTAGCAGAAATCATACCATGTGTCATACTCGCGGGGACAGTATGCTTGGAAATAATATTTCATGCCTTCCATTGCATTCATTATTTGTAGTGCCAGCCACCCATGCTTTGTGTTTTTAATATAAAACAAAGTCTCAGCTTTCAAAATCAGTTTTATAACGAAACACAAATTATGTGTCTTACAATAATGTGATTTTCAAGATCTTTAATGTGGCGTGACGGATCGCTGTATTTATGTGAATAAATTCATTAAATTATTGTGAAAATTCCACCACCTGCTTCGAACTTTCATTCCTCACATAGCCTAATTAAACAGCAATAAAACGTTCTAAAGGTTGAAGTGGACTCAAATTAACATATGTTATATTGTTGCCTTTTCTTTAAGTGACTATTCACAAACTGTTTTATTCATGGTATACTGTATATGAGGACATAATATTTAACGTCTTCCATTCATTATTTGTAGCGCGCCAGCCAACCAGTAATCACGACAATTTTGTGCTTTGTTGCTTTTACACACAGCTCAGCTCTAATTTATAATGAAAATGTCTCGTCGTTCGTTATGTAATCGGAAAGACGATTGACTCACATGCCGCTTAACAAACACATTATTGCAATATAGCCTACATATTGTTTTTATTTCGATATAAAACTGACAGATTTTGAAAACTGAGATTTGGAATATCTCCCGGTGCTCCAAATCCGGGCCATTTGCATGTGCAAAATCTCAAAATATTATAACTATAATCTTTATTCTCAAAACATGTGTTTCGACTTCATTCTCGTAATTTCGACTTTATTCTCGATATATTTCGACTTTATTCTCGTAGTGTTTCGACTTTATTCTCGTAACATTTCGAATTTATTCTCGTAGTTTCGACTTTATTCTCGAAATATTACGACTTTAATCTCGTAATCATAGATTTTTTTTTTTTTTAACGAGGCACTAAAACGCCGTCGTACGGTTTGCCCCGTGTGTTGTGTTTTAAAGAGTTGTAGTGGTGACATCATGTCTCTCTCTCTCTCTCTCTCTCTCTCTCATGCGCCCAAATGCATTCTCAGATACCGAAATTTGGTACCGAATGATTTAGTGTGAATCGATACTCGGTAGTACCGACGCAATTCGGTCGGTACCCTTGAAAGTACCGAGTTCGGTACCCAACCCTAGTTCCCACATTATTCTGAAACACACTTGGGACTGCACATGTGGATTGGCTAGACCAACCTGAAATATACGCCTTTTAAACGAGCATAAGAAATATTTATAAAACAGCCCATGTCAGATTTTGTTGCTGATTTGAAATGTCATTTAAAAGTATGTTTGGCAAGCAGTTTCCAGTATTTCCCCTGACAAGTTGATAGGAGTTAGTCTTGAATGCCTGAATTAGGTGTTACAAATATGGCCACAGAGTGAACTGGCTTTCCTTGAAAGGGACTAATTAATGATGTTAATTTAGTCCAAGAATATCTAAGAGTAATACAGCCACATCATGCTAGCTCACACAAGCCTATAGTCATGATTAACTATAGAAGATCAATGGTTCCAGTGGTGAACACAGCCAACGCAACAGGTGGCACAGCCAAGCATCCCAGCAGGCGAACTCCATATCTCATAACCTATGCTCATAATTAATGCTCCTGTGGGGGTGGTGGTAAATAAAGAACTTGTTTCCTGTTTGGTTAGTTCACAGTGTCTGCAGACCTTCCTACAGTGAGGAGAAAAGTGCATCAAACTACAAACGGCAAGCTGCCAAATCACACAGCCCGGGATTCGCCCTGGGTAGGTGATGCAGGAATCTAAACCAGACAAGAAGAGAAAATCACAGAGGACTGTGGGATGGTGGTGGGATGAGTTGACACTTAATGAGGTGAGGGTTGAGAAAGTGATATATCAAAAAGAATACGATATCACTCAAGTCTTGTAAAAAAAAAAAAGAGGGATCAGACTTTACTTCAAGCTACGTGTGTTTACATTCGTTTCTCGCAGACACTCGACAAAGGAGAAAACAGGAGAGAGGAGGACCATTTAAAAAAGAAAGAAAACATCCAATTTTTCAACAGCTGGCCTCAAGTACTCTCTTTGCATAATGTTCATTCATATGCATGCGCCTAGTGAAATGTTTGCAGGCATTGTCACTGGATGAATTTGATTACATTAGCACATCTAAATGGGGCCCCGTGATGGAGCCGCTGTCTGGGTTTGCAAAAGAAGCCACTGCACTGGAATGGGTAAGTGTGTCAGCGCCACTGACAGATTCCTCAAAAAAATATCACTATGGCTCCAGACTCTGCAGTGGCCCCTGCTTATGCAAATTACACTGGAAAAGCAGTTAATCAGGCAAGAAGACCAAATCTTTATGCCTTGGCACCTCTGAAGTGGCCACTCTCAATCAATGTAGAAGGAGCGACTGATGCCTCGCTCTCTCAGCCGAGTCTGATGAACTCAGATCAGGTCACGTATTTCCTTGCAAACATGTCAGCCTCGACCAATCAGCATGGAAAGTCATTTTGGAGGTATAGGACTGTCAAAATAAGTTCCGAAGCGTAATCTAAAATCATCACATTACCACGAGATGAAAGAGGGAGAGCGAGAAAGCGAAAACGAACAAGGCACAGGTGTGGAGATGTCATATCTTCACAAAGGCAAAGGAAAAAACACAGAATGCAAATAAGCTGGATTTGAATAAATAGTCGCTGCTGTTCAGTTGGCTTTACCTGTAAACAAATATTCAGATGGGACTGATCTTTAGCTGCTGAATACTTCTCTTTCTCTGACTGTAATAAACAGTCTGCTCTCTCCTGGGAGGTCATCCAACTCATTTCACAGTAAATTACAGTAAATTAGCATCTCATTCCACCTGATGAGCAGATCTTTGTTTGGATCCTTTGAATAAATGCAGGTGAATATTTGAGGATTGTCGCTGGATGTGTTTCTTGTTCGAGTGCGTGAGGGAGGGTGGGATATGCTGTGATGCTAAGGAAGAGAAATATATGAGAAATGAGATATGAGATTGAAATAAGATATAACATACAACAAAACAACACACAAACCATGTTTTTTTTTCAAGTGGTAATCTGATTTTGATGATTTATAGCTCAATCCACAAACATAAACAAGAAAAAAAAAACTACTTACTGATGCAACCAAAATATGGTATGTTATTTTTTGCACATTAGTTGTATTGTTATAAACCGACTATAAAGGTTTCAAATACAGAGCTTCTAAATACAGTAAAACAAATTGTAATAGCAGTTCTAGTATTTGTACTAGTATTTTCCTGCATTTTGAGGCAAACTCACTATCATGGGGTTAAGGTATGGTCACATTTACCACTGTTTATGAAATTTTTGTGGACAAAATCCAATCATTTTTATAGCAATCTATGTGATCTGGAATTTCTAGGAGGGTAAAATAATTCCCCACACAGATTACACAATGGGTTTAAAGTTGCTTGGATTGAAAGTGACTTCTATGTGAGCTGTGCTTCAATACACAGCTATTCTATTGACAACAGAATTTGCTGCCAAAAACTTGGCTTAAACTTTATGTAAAAAATACTGATCACTTTTCTCCTGTGCATATCTCCATTACAGGCAGTTGTATGTGATAGGCTCCTTCTGAATAAGTATAATGTAATGTCTATGGCAAAAACAAAAAACAAAGCCTAAACAAAGGGGGAAAAAAAGACTTTAACTCTTGAAGATTAGTATGCACACATCTACTGCCTACTTATATGATCGTTCAACATGCTGAGGTTGGTAAGATTTAATTTTTTTCTCTTTTTTTTTTCTTTTGCCTTTTATGCTCACCGAAGCACAGAAAAAAATAATATTATTAAAATAATATTTCAAATGTCATGTATTCCTGTTATGGCAAAGCTGAATTTTCAGCCATCATTTTTTAAGTCTTCAGTGTCACATGATCCTTCAGAAATCATTCTAACATGCTGATTTTCTGCTCAAAAACATTTATTATCAGTGTTGAAAACAGTTGTGCTTCTTAATATTTTTGTGTAATCTGTGATATTTTTTCAGGATTCTTTTATTTCAAATCAACATCATTTATTTGAAATAGAGATCTTCTGTAACATTATAAGTGTTATTAGTCACTTTAATGCATCCTTGCTGAATAAACATATTAATTTCTTCAAAAAAAAAAAATAGTTAAAAATTTTAGACAGTAGTGTACACACTCAAACTACACGATAAACAAGAAATTGTTGATAATGTCACATGGCTTGCGAGTAGCAGCATGATAGTCTCACTTTCAATTCCTGAAAATATATTCTATATACCATGTTTTTAAATAAAGTACAATTGGAACTGTATGTATCTGTTTGATATATATATATATATATATATATATATATATATATATATATATATATATATATATATATATATATATATATATATATATATATATATATATATATATTAGAAGTGAATGCACAATCGAGCTTCAGGTGAAGAGTCTTCATAGAGAGAAGTCTTATCCTATTTCTAAGGAGCAGACGAATAGCGGCTAAAGTGAGAGGGGAGGAGAGGTAAAGCGTAGAGAGCTGTTCAGAGAAAGTTACACGCTAGGTCACATTTCAGTTTCAATAGGAAGGTCGAGTGGAACGAAAAGCAGCCACGATCCCATGAAACGGCCATGGATAAGAGAGAAATGGAGTTCATGTCTGTGCCTATATGGCCCAAGTATAAACCAAGGTAAAGCCTGTGTATTAATGCACTACAGTCTATCTGAATTCTCTTCATTTCTTTCTTACTTGCAACTGAATATTATTTGTTTTGCAGGAACAGATTTTGCAGTCTTGTAACAGAATGGTTTTTCATTGACAGTTTTATGTATGTAATTTCAACAGATTGCTGTAAACAAAATTTTAAACATCTGTTTTGCTTTGTCTTGTTCCCTTTATTCTCTCTATATCATTACTAATGCATAGCTTCAGACCTCAGTTTTCATTGTATATGTGTGTCCTTTGTGTGCATATGCTCCTCATGTACCAACATATCAATAATTCTGCATCCCACTTTACTATGACTAGAGTATTACTTATTCCAGACGTTTTACGCAATCGCAACGCAAGAGGAATAAAAAGCTGACAACGATATTCCACGTGGGCCAGGAGAACTGCTCCCAGATGGCAAACTCAATTTCATATCTAAGCAACATAATAGCTTGCCAAACACTTCACGGCCCCTCTATGCTTTCCTGCAGCCAAATATCTGCTACTGCTGCTCTTTTTTTTTCAAATCCTTAGCTGTGTAAGTACGTGTATGTGGGTCACAGAGTGTGGTGGTAAACATTTTGTGGCTAGAATTCATGCTGAACACTGCAAGACCTTGGACAGGGAAAAGTTGTGCCGAGGAGAATAAATTAATTGAGTTGATAGCTATGAGGCGAGTATGTAGCACACAGTGCATTACAATGATTGCAAAAACAGAGGCAGACTGATATATCAGCCAGGCTTATGGATGATGATTATTCTTAGTGTTGTTTAACAACAGTGTTTCAGCTCTAGAAATAATAAAATAGAGTGATAATGGTAATAGAGATAATAATAATACTATTACTTATATTACTATTTAAAGTAATGCTAACAGAAGTAGAAGGGCAGTTTTTAAACATATTTCATAAATTAATTGTATTCTGAAGCACAGTATAAAAAACATAAATGATATGTTTGAACTCTGATAAAAATTAGAGAACACAGATATCTCCCAGTCATTGGTGTTAATCTGGCACCTGGTACTAATTTCCTTAAATATATGACAAACCCTATTTAACTGGCAGCATTTCTCCAATTTTTACTGAAACTGCAAGATGATGGGCTTCTCTAAGGTTACTGAAACCCGGCGACAGGAGGCAGTCCAGATGAGTTGTTGTGAAGCCACTCCTTCTTTATTTTAGCTGTGTGCTTAGGGTCATTGTCTTGTTGGAAGGTAAACCTTCGGCCCAGTCTGAGGTCCTGAGCACTCTGGAGAAGCTTTTTGTCCAGGATATCCCTGTACTTGGCCGCATTCATCTTTCCCTCGATTGCAACCAGTCGTCCTGTCCCTGCAGCTGAAAAACACCCCCACAGCATGATGCTGCCACCACCATGCTTCACTGTTGGGACTGTATTGGACAGGTGATGAGTAGTGCCTGGTTTTCTCCACACATACCGCTTAGAATTAAGGCCAAAAAGTTCTATCTTGGTCTCATCAGACCAGAGAATCTTATTTCTCACCATCTTGGAGTCCTTCAGGTGTTTTTTAGCAAACTCCATGCGGGCTTTCATGTGTCTTGCACTGAGGAGAGGCTTCCGTCGGGCCACTCTGCCATAAAGCCCAGACTGGTGGAGGGCTGCAGTGATGGTTGACTTTCTACAACTTTCTCCCATCTCCCGACTGCATCTCTGGGGCTCAGCCACAGTGATCTTTGGGTTCTTCTTTACCTCTCTCACCAAGGCTCTTCTCCCCTGATAGCTCAGTTTGGCCAGACAGCCAGCTCTAGGAAGGGTTCTGGTCGTCCCAAACGTCTTCCATTTAAGGATTATGGAGGCCACTGTGCTCTTAGGAACCTTAAGTGCAGCAGAAATTTTTTTGTAACCTTGGCAGATCTGTGCCTTGCCACAATTCTGTCTCTGAGCTCTTCAGGCAGTTCCTCATGATTCTCATTTGCTCTGACATGCACTGTGAGCTGTAAGGTCTTATATCAGGGGTGTCCAAACTGCGGCCCGCGGTCCAGTTTTTATTGGCCCGCAGCAAATTCTGAAAATATAATTGAATATGGCCCACACAAGAACCTCGAGCTCAACACTGTTGCACTTCTCAGTTTCTAGATGGAGCCAGCCATGGAAACGGTGCTTCTCAACCGTTACCAGGTAACCGCTACTAAACAAAATTAAGCAAAGAAAAACTTTTACCGCGAGTCACCAGAAATGGCAGCACCCAAGAAACGAAAAATAGCAAGTGAGTGTAGAAGATTTCAAACACGGTGGGAAAGTGAATATTTTTTCAAAGAAATCAACAGAAAGTGTGTCTGTTTGATTTGCAATGAAGATGTTGCTGTGATGAAAGACTATAATATCCGTCGGCACTATGAAACCAAACATCAGAGCTACACATCGTACACCGGTGCTGAACGAACACAGAAAGTCAAGCAAATGGCAGCTAGCCTGCTTCTCCTGACATGTCAGCCATCCTTCAATCAAAAGGACAGCATCACTGCTTCCACTGAGTGTACACTGTAATGTTCTTCACATTATAGGTGAGTTAGAAATAGGCTACAGTGTCACGACCCCCTGTGCCACCTGCAGGCCTGTCGTTCCAGTGCACGGGCAGGGTTGAGCTTGCAGTTCCAGTTATTAACCTGACTCTTTGCAAACACACACAACTGACCTCCTAGACAATTTTGACTTTAATAATAAACAGTTCTTTATTTAAAACCTAAACTGTTTGTTCGTGTTCCTTTTTATGTTGAGACCTTGAGTAACAAGCCAGGTCGTAAAAACACAGTATTCATGTGTCAATATGTCACCTCTAGTGTGTGGCCCGGCCCTTTGTTTATTTTTCTGTATTTGGCCCTCACTAAAAAAAGTTTGGACACCCATGTCTTATATAGACAGGTGTGTGGCTTTCCTAATCAAGTCCAATCAGTATAATCAAACACAGCTGGACTCAAATGAAGGTGTAGAACCATCTCAAGGACGATCAGAAGAAATGGACAGCACCTGAGTTAAATATATGGGTGTCACAGCAAAGGGTCTGAATACTTATATTTCAGTTTTTCTTTTTTAATAAATCTGCAAAAATGTCAACAATTCTGTGCTTTTCTGTCAATATGGGGTGTGTACATTAATGAGGGGGGAAAAATGAACTTAAATGATTTTAGCAAATGGCTACAATATAACAAAGAGTGAAAAATTTAAGGGTGTCTGAATACTTTCCGTACCCACTGTATACACACACACACTTAAAAATGCCATGTTTACTTCAATGTGTTACTTGACGTATTTTTTTTTTTTTTTTGTGTGTAGATTTTGTCAAGATGTGGCCTTATTTTCTTACTAAAACTGTTGATAAAATCCTCCAGGTCCTATAAGCAGGGGTTCACATAAGTGGTCCGCAGGTCCGCATGCGCGACCAAAATTAAAAATGCGCTGTGTAAATAAGTTCTGACAGCGCATTTGCGTACCGACATGGTTGACAGCTGTTAATGCACAATTACCATTTTAGATCGACAAACTGTACTGTATAAGATTTCTATTCAAACTGAAAGCATAATCTAGGCTACCCGCTGCTGTTTTCAAAGCAAAACTGTGACATTTCATTCGCTGATGCAATTCCATCAGCAGCGCTAAACCCGGAAGCGCATAATACTTGCTTGCCGGCAACCCGCCAAAATAAAAGCTCGCTGATTTTACGTTTGAAAATGATGAAAATAAAAATAATGATAATAATAAAAATAATAATAAAAATATTATCATTTTATTTTTAAGTTTACTATAAAATAATTGCATTTGTATGTAATACTGCCTTATATATATATATATATATATATATATATATATATATATTTTTTTTTTTTTTTTTTTTTTTTTTTTTTAAATAAAGTGCAATAATATTATTATCACTATTGTTAATACATTTTTTATAGTTAGATTTTATGGGTCATACTACATGCCATGGACCGTGTGAGGACAAAACCAAATCTCCAGGTTCTCATATGAGAACCAGGCTGAAAAACTTATGTGCACCCCTGCATATAAGTTCTTTTGCTACCCAGCATGCAATTTAAGTTCTTCCCCATTGTTATTCTCATTGTTTTGCCACTCAACTCATACACAGTTGTCACAAAACAGCTATTATAAAATGCTACAAACAATCATTTCAACAACTGCTGAATAATGAATGCAACGAGAACCCAGGCCAAGTGTGCCAGCTTCCACTCATCAGGAATCACTAGGAATTAAGGATAGGCATGAAGTGACAGCAATAATCATAACACCCCAAAATAAAACTGATCATAAAACTCAATAAATATTTTTTTTTAAAAAAAACATTTGCGATTAGATCAGCATATTAGAATGATTTCTGAAAGATCATGTGACACTGAAGACTAGAGTAATAATGCTGAAACTTAAATAAATTACATTTTAAAATGTATAGGAAACAGTTATTTTAAAATTGTAATACTATTTCATAATATTACTTGTTTGTGCATTTTCAATCAAATAAATACAGCCTTGATAAGCATAACAAACATTAAAAAAATGTAAATGATTCCAAATGCAGTTACAAAGAATTCGTGCAGAGATTTCTTATTAATAAGCCAAGCAACAGACAGAGTCAGTCTGGAGGCTGGTTATCACAATGACGTGAGCTGAGTTTTTATAGAATTGTATAGCTTAATTATTATCTGGGATTATAACAGGGATTATCTAAAAACAATCCTTTCTAATTTTCATTAAGCACCTGCTATCTTAATGGGTTTAGGATAACGAGCATGACTGTATACTCCAATCGCACAACGTGACACATTTCTGTGCATTATAATACAGATAACCTCAATCTCAAATGTGGCACGAGGACAAAATGTACATGTTTTTGTATTTAAATCTCAAAGTCTGAAATGCCGCCCATACACACAGAGGGTCCAGCCTGTGACTGTGATTCTTGTACCTTGTGACAGTGTCAGCGGTGGTCTGGGCCTTGGATGTGGAGAATGCAAATGTAGCTGTGAGATATTTTTGGGGCTCAGCCTTAATCCAGATTCTGTCCCTGTGTGCCACAACATCTTCTGAATAATGAATGAGATGAGAATCCAGGCCAAGTGTGCCAGCATCCACTCATCAAGAATCACTGGGAATTAGGGATGGGTGTGAGGACGCGAGAACTCAGAAGCAACAGCGATGATCGATCATGAAACACAATAATGGCTTTTTGTTGAATTATTTCACACTGATTTCAATTCAGCAAAACGTGCCAAACGTGGGCTCATTTTCAATTTTGTGTTTGGTTACAGTGTCGCTTTCACATGACCTTGATGCATCAGAAAGCAATTTGTGTCAACACTATACGCTGTGGCTTTCAGTTTGAGGAAGCACAGAGGAGAGTCTCTTCTTTTCAAACAGTTAGACAGAATGCAGTTGAATGCAACAGTAAGCACTTTTACCATAACTTGACATCGCATCATAAAAAAGTACTCAGAAAAAAGACTCAAGGTTGTGTAGTCCAGAGGTTTTGACGTCATGGGGACCCCCACAAGGCCACAAGAGTGTGCTAGGTGGTCTGTGAGAAACCTGAGACAAGCTAATGACCTTGTTTGACCAGCTAGAAACCATGAAACACCAGCTACCATCAAAGCTGCCTTCAGATGGATTCATCAAATGGTGAATTAAGCGATAAACGCCAGATTCTCTTCATACTCATTTCATATCTTTGAAAATCTCTTAAAATCAACATAAAATCTAAATTGGCCCAATTTAATTTTCAAAATACACTTTCATGATTAAATTGTGATTCATTTTTTGGTTCATGTTAGAAACCAAGGGCCAGTTGCATAAATACCGTAATACTTTTCAAAACAAATTAGACAAATAGAATAAATAAATAAATAAATAAATAATAAATAAATGTCTTTGTAAAATAACTTGCTCAGTCTCTGAAAGGGCTTTCCAGTCTCCTCTGTTTGCTTTTGGGAGGCGTTGTGCAGTTGTTGTCCCAGGGTCCCACGGTCCTTTAATCTAGCCCTGACTACTGAAGGCCACTAGGAAAAAGAAATTATCAGAATCATTAGTTACAATGTAAACACCTCAATCAATCCAACTGAGAAGGCGTCTTACAAATGCGTGTGCGTTTATTTACATTTTACAAGCTGGTCAGAGGAAGAAACTGATTATATACTAACTATCTGCTAAAAAAGCAAGCCAATCCAAAATAGGATTGAAAAGTTTGAGGTACATATAAACATAACTTTCAAAATCTGAAACTGACAGAAATTAGTGTATGCCTATTATTCTGTCTCTGCTTCTGTCAAATTGTCTTGTTCTGTCAAATGCTTCACCAACCTTGTTTTTTTTTCAATTTGAAAAAGAGCTGAAAGAAAAAATAATCAACTGGCCTTATTACAAGCACAACAATGTCTAACTGCTTATGTATTCCACAGGTGCTTCTGTTTAGAGGGACATTGCAGAGATAACAAAACACCACAGCAGGCTTTTTTCCAACCTTCAAACACACAAAAAAACAAACAGCCAAAGCGACTGAAACGTTGTGTGGAGTGTTCAAACAGAAGCCCTAATAAATGGTGATACATTAAAGGAGAGGCTGCAGAGGGTCTCTTAAAGCTCAGTGGATTATTGATCAGGAATCAGGATGTGCTGAGGGATTCTGCAGTCCTCCTGTTCCGGCCTCACTCAAGAGTCCAAAGCACCACGCTCTGTGTTAATGCCTCAAACCTCTGACAGCCCCCTGAACAAACACGGCTCAGTGGGAGAGGATGAAAAGGGGGGAAACTGAAGCTGAAGGAGGAAAGAAATGCTGTCAAATTTTTACAAAAAAAGAAAAAAGTGGACTAGAGATTGGATTCCAGACAACAAAGGTAGATTCTCGGTAAAGCGCCCACACTTTTTCTGATAAAAAGCATCATGCCCATTCAAACTGTGCCCCCTCACGATTTTTGATCCCAGCAAATTCTGAAAGCTTCTGAAATTTGAAATAAATAAATAAACTAGAAAGTAAACCAATTTGGGTGGTACTGCAACCCACAGATGAAACAAATATGGACAAACCTAGGATGTTTGCTTGTTCATTTAATCCAGCATAATGGGTTGATATATGCTAGTTTGTTTTTACAGGAATACGGTCTTATTTTTACCTCATACATGGGTTAATATTTTCAGATGAACCTAAAATACCAGCTAAAAAAATCCTTTAGCATTCTGTAAAATACCCTACATAACCACAGTGTTTACACAAAGCATACTTTATTTTGGATTAATAAAATTCATACAGCATATTTTATACACTTTTTATTAATGTGTATACAATAATATCTTTTAACATTTTAAATAGTTTATCAAACATTTTGGAAATGAACATTTTAAATTTAAAAAATAACTTAATTCAAGTGTAACCCAGTTTATTTTTTATCTTGAAAAAGAAAATTGGCTAAACTACTGTGTCAGAAATCACCTATTCACAAACGTTTGACCTGTCAAGTTGCACCTTCCACAGATTATCAATTTTTAATTGAAAATGAAATTAACCACTTACATGTTGCTCCGAACTTAATGCTTTCGTTTCCCAGCTGAACACAAAAATAAGTTATTAAAATATCAAAACTGTGTGTAATGATCATTGGCTGTCAAGATCAGCTGATTTATTAATATAAATAAATGTAATAATGTTGTTATGTTAATGGCCAACAATAATTTCAACATTAATGCATTTTCTCATGGAAATATGAAAATATTAAAATATTCACTACATTTTTAAAACAATTAATATATTCCACTTCCCTCCTCTTTTATACATATTGCCTAAATGCCCCTCAAAAATCTGGGGTCATTGAGGTCAAATAAACACAAATAGGATTTCTATCTAAATAAATGCTGCTCTTTTGAACTTTCTATTCTTTAAAGAAGCCTGAAAAGTATGTCTTGATTTATTAAGCAATAAAACTGTTTACAAATATTGTTAAGAAATATTTCTTGAAATCAGCATGATCCGCAGCAAATCTGAATATTAGAATGATTTCTCACTGAAGACTGGAGTATATATTAAATTACAAAAACAACTCTTACATGCTACTACTACAGATGTTTAGCTTCTTAGTTGTTAAAAAATGTTTTGTCCTCTTTGGCACTGGCTCATCTCGCCAAGGGCAAAAAAGTCCAAATATAAAAATATAAAACATTTTCACTGCTGTTTCCATGACAAAATATTAACTGGGCTAAGTTATCATACACATCCGCAACAAATGTAATATTTTCAAATATTTAATTCTCATTACTTAGTAATTAATTATACTGGGTGCTTCTAGAGTATACTGTGCATTTGATATGTATGGTGCATTTGATGAATTTACTACACAAAATTTTTCTTTTGAAGTGAAACGTATGAACTGCAAATACAATAAGCACTTATTCGCACGTACACAGGACAAAGTTTGAGGGAGCACAGAGCCATGATCACTAACTTATATGGGAGAGCAAGCCCGCTGTAAGCTGAGAGATCCGTGCTGGCAACCTCTCGTATTACAATAATGCACTCTTGACATTTGCCATTAAAATAACACCAGAAACTGCCTCAAATGGACTACAAAAACGGGAATAAAGTCATATAAGCTGCAATCCATTTCTTATTGGTTCAAATGAATGGAGACTATCTCATGTTTTTCAGTGTGTGCTCGAGCCCCTGAGCCCCTACAGGATTGGCGGCTATGGCCAGGACTACTGCTGGTGCCCCTTAAAAACACAGGTGCATGATGCCGTGTTTCCGATGTAATGTTTAGAGTGTGAACTGACGCAGTCTGTTCTGTTGCTACTCTTCTCACGTCCACATAAACAGAGGATCAAGCCTCTGTATGAAAAGCATCTCGCTCATCTCACAGCTGGTCTGTTTACCTGCTCGACACACAAACAGATTAATACTCTCTCTCCCTCTCCCCTATCTTATCTCATAAATACATGCACACACACACACACACACACACACACACACAGATTAATGCTTTCTGTTTCAATATGTCAGCTACACACAGGCACGCACACTGATATGACATTCTGTTTAATGTCTCTGGAGTTAAAAAATGAAAAGGAGGATTCTTAAGGTGCTTAGACACAGTTGTTGGCTCTGCTCTCGTATGTCTGCTGTGGGATCACCTTGTTAAAAATGCCTCATCCAATCTAAACGGTAATCCAGCTAAACGGTTGGTGGGATATGACCTCATGACCAGGCCCACACAAAATTTGGCTCATTTGATCATGCATTCAGCTAAGATTGACAGCATAGTACCCTCAGCTCATTTGAACACATTTTACCATGGTTAAATCCATTCAGCTCAGATAATGCGAAACAGTCTGCAGGTTCTGTGCAAGCCTGTTTTTGAGCGACGGATTACATAGGGTGTCAGTGATTGATTAGCTGTTGGTGTAACTTGGACAAGCAATACATTACACATGGGCGATTGTTGACTAATGGGTTATGACCTGGGCTACAAACCACAAGGTTGCTGGTTCAATCCCAAATTGGGCTAGATCAAGATGCTGCTCGGGGTGAACAGTGTCTTGCAAGTGGCAGAGAAAAATCAAGGGTTTAAACGATCCTGGTGTGTGTCCTAAGCCATGTGTGCCGCTGCATCAGGGCTGATGTCTTTTGTGGATTAGTCTTGATTCCCAGCATTTGTTGTTCCGTCAAAAATCTAATTGAGGCTAAGAGTGAACCAGAATCATATTGACCACAATGGCAGGGACACATGTGAGCGACAGCAGAAAATCCCATAATACCCGTCTCCTCTTCTCACTGTGACCAAATGATACAAACACTGACAACATGATACACACAAAACTATTTTATTCACACTGAATGGAAAATACACCAACACCAGCAGGCTGGACACAGGACTAGAAACCTTAAATCTCATTTGTTGATGAAATTCAAAATAAGAACTAATAAAAACACCTACATCATGTACATTTATGCGTTCGGTAGGGAAGGGTCCACAGGGATGCATAGTTTCAATCTAAAATCTAATTTTTCCACAAACACACAAAAAAAAAAATGGGGCAAAAATCCACAAAGATTAGTGTGACAGAAAGTAGGCTGCATATTTAAAAACTATTAATAAATATTACTATTTTCTGCATATTTAATATTCACTGTAAAATGCATATCATTATTATTATTAGAAAAATATAAAAAAAATTTATATATGAAATATAAAAATACATTTCATGCATCTGAACATTTTATGAAAGCTGTATAAATTTGCTATTGTTTGATTTGTTTTGTCGTGTATAAAGCATGTTTTATAACCCTATAAACCTTATATTTCATACAATAAATTCTGAGGCCTCAAAATGATTAAACCTGTTCTTCTACATGCCTTCTGTCATCTAAGTTTATACTTTTTTAACAAGTAAAAGGCTTTTTAGTATAATTGTAAGAATGTCTGACATCACGTTGTGGTATACTTGTCTTTCTGCTTTGATGCTTTAATGATTTTTATAAAGCAAGCATAAGAATAGTATTGTTAGTAACATTCCGAGATGAACATACTGGACTGAAGTAATTTAAAGGGGTGGTTTACTGCTTTTTTTCTTTGCTTGATTGTGTTTATGGGGTGCAATATAACATGTCTTCGTGTTTCGTTTGTTAAAAAACGCCTTATTTTTCATATATTTCACCTTTATTGTAAGCAAACAAAACACAGTAAACAAAACAAGTGTTTCCTAGCAATGAAAACTGGGCTAAACACTAATGAGACAAGTAAATACACTTACGAGCTGATCGACTGCTTCTCTCAAAGACTATTACTTTACACTGTCTTCTGCTGGCGTTTGAACACACTTTCCTTTTAATCACAATAAATGGCCAAGCAAGCGCCCGACACTGACAAGGGACGCGATACAGTACGAGACCAAATGCGATTATATGTTTGTTTTTTTTCATCACAATAAAAACTACAGAGCTTTTATCATAAAACTAAGCATTTAAATACTGTATTATTAAATGTTACATTTGGGAGATAGAGAGTGACAACTGATGTAGGCTGCTATGCTGTTTATGGATTTACATTGAAAGCACTGGAATTTCATCTTTCTTTTTGACCACATAAATGTCAGAAACTGCATCAAATTGCATATTTTTACTCCGTTTGAGCCCCTAAATAAAACTCAGGTGGGCTTTTTTTTATCATCTATGGGTATGAGCTCTATATTCTCTTATATCATTATCTCTATGAGCCATAAAAGCCTAATGTATTAAAAAATTATACTCAACAAAAAAACATGAAAAATTTTATTTTTAAGATTATTTATTTTGTCTAAAAGTTCAATAATCTGTTCCACAAAAGGAAATAGACTATTATTTCATAATAATAGGCTTTACAGTGATGAGGACACAGACATAGTTAAGAGTACAATAGATCTCTGTCAATTACATATTCACTTTAAAGATGAACTGAGGAAAGACCTCAAAAAAAAAAAAGAAAAAAGAAAAAGAAAAGCAGCAACGGAAGAAAGTTCTGAGAGCAGACGAAGAAAAATCACTGTGAGACAGAGACAGGGGAAGACCTGAAAAAAGACACAATGTCTGATTACAGGATTTGAGTGCCCTAGATCCCACTGAAAAGTCATTGAAATGTCACAGTATGCACTCATACATAATACAGTATTCTTATGATGTTACTGTGATGTGAAGCATCTCTTCAGTTCCTCTGGATCTTCAGGAATGGATGCATGTCTAAGAAGAAGTGACAAATCAGGTATTTATCAGCCTGAAATTGTGTTGAGATTATTATGTTTGGTGAAGACACATGTTTGGCTTGCTGGAGTAATATTGCATCCCTTTTTTTCTGCATTTGATATAGTGTAATAAAAAGAGTCTAGCAGCTTACGAGACAGCGGTGTCCTGATATAAAAAATGCTGTGTGCCTTTATCTGTCCTGTCAGTGGAGCTTCTGGTTACATTCCAGGTAAATTATGTTTTTCTTTAACTAGACTAATGGTTTCCAGAGCCGGTGCCAGTTTACATTTGTAAAGCAAAACAATGAGATTCCAGTAGTAAAAAAAGCCATTGATTTTCTCCACAGAGAAATTGATTTTTTTTATCAGTAATGTATGTCTTTCAAAACAGACCTACCTTGAGCTTCTGCAGTAGCCACAAGTCAATGCGATTTCAAAATTGTGTTTACAAGTCAAGCTCTCAGTGAATATCTACACTATCAATAAATCCTGAAAACCACAAATCAGAGAAATCTGTTACTGTGACCTTCCGCCTTCAATGAAGCATTAAAGCCAGGCTCACACTACAGAATTTTTAGCCCGATTTAGCCCCAATTTCCCCCTCCCGAGAATCAGAGCAAAAATTTTGTTGAGCACATCGATCGGCTCCGATGTTCGCCGCAGATTATCTGGTAATGTGAGGCGTTCACTGATCGAATCTTGCACCTCCTGATGTGCTCGCTCGCAAATAAGGGCCACCCCGATCATATCAAACATGTTTGATATTTAGGATTTAAATCGGGATGATGACGGCTATATGATTTCGTCAGTACATTCACAATAGCCAATGCGCGACCGCAAAACAGCTGCTGCACAGCTCCGTTGGATAGTGGAGACAGAGGAAACTGCTTCTTGATGTTTTGTAGTAACGTGACTGTCTGTATAATGTGTCAAAAATGTATCACACACGTAAGGAGAAAGAGAAGCGCTGGGGTGAAATCGCCTCAATTTTGAATGTGCCGGGTGAGTGCAGAAAGCTGCTAGCATGCTAGCTAACATATGTAAACTTCACTGAAATATCAATGACGATCTGCTGTGTGAGATCACGTGAGGCGCTCCCTCTGGCATATCTTGTAGTGTGTGATGCGCCACGATTTTCAAATCTTGTGGTGTGTGCATGTTTAAGATTTAAGGGAAGATAATCTGCAAAGATTCTCCTTATGTTTGCACTGCAACCAGATTTCATAATCGGTTAGGATTTTAAAACTCCTGTAGTGTGAGCCCAGGCTTAAATGACATAAATTCGATGTCCCTATTTGAATATTTCGCAATACACCTAAAATATAGCTCATTGTCTTTATTCTTAAAATCGTTTTATATTGTAGAAATGCGGTTCTATCATTTGCCATTAGCTGATTATTCGCAAAGCTTCATAGGATAGTGGTTCATTCCAACAATACTCTCCTGTTTTGTCTTGCTTTGTGTTTTAATCCATGTAAACCTCAATAGTGATTCACACTCAAAAATCAATGAGTTCTGTTTTTAATAATCACATGGGGAAAATAAAATAAAATTAATAAAAACAGTAAAAGCAAAGCATTGAGGTTTGGATAGTAGTTAATTCCCTGAAGTACTCGTTATTCCAGTTTTCCAGTAATGTTAGGTCTGATTCGTAACTCTTCAATGAAAGATTTTTTTTCAACCCCTGTGGAGATGAGTAAGAAAAATACTTCCAAAACCAAGGCTGCTGAAAAAGTGGGCGGACACTGTTGGCTTGCTCTGTATTGCCTCATATATTGAAATTGCATCACAGAAGTTCCTTGCTTTGATAGGCTGGGGAAAAAGTAATAGGCAGGCACAGTCCCCTAAAGATTGATCTTCCATTTCCACTTTAAACGGGCCATCTTGCAACACATCAGAGCCCAAATCCCATCAGGCGATGCACACTCAACATTAAATCTGTTGTTTTATGCAGTGTATGTATCTACAGCCTATCGCAATGCTCAGCACTAAGAACCAATCTTTTTTGCACTGCTTTTCAGTGCTGACACTCCACCGCTGCTGAATCTACAGGGCCACAGCAAAAGAAAAGAAATAATATTATGCCCAAGTTGTGGGAGTGAATTGAATGTAATGAGATAAACAGACCACGTAGCACAAAATAATGGCAAGAAAACTAATTTACTGCATTGTGTTTCACACCACGATACACATGATTCACAAATAAATGAGCTGGTTCTTTCAGTGAACTGTTCAAGGGATGGTTTCATAACAAATCATTCACTGAATGTACTCACTTACTGAACCACATTTCAACCACAACTTGAAATGAAGCATGAAATTATTTATGAACTAAAAGTTCATGAAACTTAAATTACTTTACTATTGTTCATATGATAATGTGTATTATATTGGTCATTACTTTCAACTAAAACCAAATCTAAAGCCAGTCATTGAAATTCAAATTTAATAATTATATGAATAATTAAAATATTATATGAAAACCTTAAACTTAAGAAAACTTAGAAATGTCACCTTGACAACTAACTGAAATAAAAGTTTAAGTATGAGCATTTCTTTAAAAAATTAATTAATAAATAAAAAATTACAATTGAAATAAAAATAAATTAAAGCTAAAATATTTTTTAAAAAATAATAAAAAAGACAAAAGCACATCACAAAATGACCAAACAAAACCTAAATGTAAAATGAAAACTTAAATACATTTAAATATTACAATAAAAGCTAATTCCTAACATAACTATGAATTACACCTCTACAACTTTAAATGTTACAAAAACAGTTTTTTTTTTAATTGTTCAAATTTAAGACTTTAAGACCTTTTTTAAGACCTACACAGATAAAATTTATACCATATGAGTGGGGTAGGGAAATGACTATGGTAACATATTAAACTGTAAAATGACTGTTAAAAGCATGATTTAGGCCTAGAGTTCAGATAAAGGTTTTCACAAAAACAGAACGTTTTATTAATGATGCACTTCACATTCAAGCTTTTAAACCATTTTTAAATTAATTTAAAATTAAACATTTTCTAAATTTAAAACTTCAAGACTTTTTAAGGACCCTCAGAAACATGCATGTAGATAAACCATGGGCTCTAATGATATAAAAAGAACATTCCGTAGGAAACCTGCCCACCGCACACATTTTTCCACCCTGTTTCATCACCTCTTCTCCTACTCTTCCAATGTCTTTTCCTTGCCATTCTCTACTTTCCTTTCTGTGATTCCCACTGAATTGCCTGTCCACTTGTCTTTCAGAAGAAGGAAAAACCTTACAGCTCTTTTCAATCATCCCGCTCTCGTTTCTGTGAAAAGACTCTCTGAAGACAGACAGAAACTACGTATTAAAACAACCTCTCTCCTTTTTCCAATCGCAGGCTATTCTTAGCACATCACATGAGTGTGTTTATTGGCTGACAGCTGCAAATTAATCGCAGTGTTCTGATATAAGAATTGACGTTCAATTTCACCTGGCAATTACACAAGCATAGCGAGACGCAGTAGCTCCCTGAAACATAAAGAACTTATCTGGATGCATTTCTCAGACTAAGGGAGCACAATATGTGATCCAAAGAAATTAATAAAGCCTTGAATCAACTTTGCCACACCTAAAGTTTCAAAAACATTGCGTAGGAAATGTGCATGAATGGTTTTATAAGTTCAGACTTTAACAAGCAGCTCACATCCAACTCATGTCGAATGAACCGCAACGAAATAAACACCGAATTCATGCTATGTCTAAAATGATGAATTAAGCTCCCTGAAAAGCACTAAAAGAAGAAATGTTCTTTGTACATCTGAACAAGAATCGTTACATTTCTTTCTATTTACATCCCTAATCACAGCCCAGACCTTTAACTAACCTACACTAAAGAATGCTTCACAGAGCAATAAAAAAAATCCTTATTTGTCATTGTGAAATGTTCAGGAAATTTACAATAGGTGGTACAGAGCACAGAAGCATATAAATAATGCTATTTTATACAGCTGAATAAAACACAATGTAATATATATATATATATATATATTATGCAATGCACTGTGTGTGACACAGGATGATCAAGATAAAGCAAGCATGCATTTTTCATGACTACAGCTCTGTGTGTGCTTTATAGCACACTTATCTTTAAAAGGAAGGTGTGAGGGCTGGATTTAATTTAGATCTGATCTTCAAAAACTCTAATTTAATCCTATTTCGTGAGGTGATTAAAGGAAAAGAATCATCTAGAAAACAAAAAGAGCGCAGCTGGATCAGTCTTCCTTGCCTTCGGGGGATTGCTATTCAAGCAACTGAAGATTTTGACAAAATGCTTGTTATTCTAAAAGGCCAACCGAAGGAAATGTTAAACTCAGCTGGATGAACAATGTGTGTAAAGATATGCCTGAATGGCACATCATCTTCAAGATGTGATCATCAAAGCCCAATTAAGGCCCTAATCACACACTTACCCACACGAACACACAAACAAACACAAGACAACATTGCTGCCACAAGAACATGAGAATGTCTGAAACATTACTTACAGAGAATCCGCCCTATTGTCCTGCTTCTTAAATCTTTCTGAATTTATTTCTGAATCTCACTCTCTCTAAAAAAAAGTAAAAACATTTACCCATTATGCAAGAAATGCCAGTTTCTTAACAGTATCACCCTTTTTGACATTCAAAACCCCTGCTGCTTACTGCTTTATACCCCCTACTGCTTTAATATCTAGTTCCATTGGCAGCAGTGGAGTAGAACAGCTTCTTTCCCACTTAGACATCTCTCATCTTCACATACACATGGATTTCTATTATTTATACAATTAAAATACATTCGGGCTACTATTACTAGTCCTATTACATAGTGAAATTGGTGGTTATTGCACATTGCTTTTGTTGATGCTGCAGTAATTAGTAACTGTGATGTGCGTAAAATGTTGACTAATTGTACAGCGATGGCACCAGACTGTAATACTAGGTGTTTTCACACAGCATAGTTCTAAGAACTCAGTTCTAGGAACTAGCCAGCATGGTGGTTCCTAGAGAACCAATTTCTCCATAGGGCCATTTTCTTGATTGCATTCACACCGGCAGCAGCAACTCTGAAGTGGCCGACAGCAATGTCTTTATTCTTGGCATTTACAAACGTCAGCAACGTCACTGGTAGTTTCTATATATACTGTTTTAGACCCTACTCTGAAGCAGGAGCTAATATTAGTTCCACCAAACGGAATTCCTAGAACTAAATACGTTCCTAGTTCCTGCAGTGTGAACACACAAAAAAGCAGGAACTTCCACCAATAGTTCTAGGAACTATGAAAAGGTTCCTGCTGTGTGAAAGCATCTACTGTCATGTACCAAAGCTAAATTATTAGACATGTACCATGGTATTTAGCTACATTGTCCAAAAATGTTTCACAATCCTATCCTGACAAGGAACCCCATACATAATACAAGGGAGGGAAAAAAACAAGATAAAGTGGCCACAAATTAAAAATTTGTTCTCATTACTTTTTAATTTGTTCCCTTGTTTAAGAGAAATTGTGGCCACATTGTACCAATTCATTCCACAAATCATGACCATGGTAGAGCGAATTAACACAGCATGGTCGTGACTTGTGATTCACCTAAAACACTGTTACAATTTAACTAAAACAGGGGATAGAGTGACACAGAACAAGAGAAGAAAGAAGTAAACAAAAAATACACACACACACACTTTTAAAAGTGCTTCAAAGAACAGAACAGGAAGCTGTCGACATTGCAGGTGGCTCCTGAGAGCACTAAAAACTTTAGACCAAAACCGAGCATTATAAATCCAGACAACAGTCTTACCATAGATAGAAAAGGCACCCCAGAGCTTCCTCCCTGGGCTATTTTCACTGGTCCGTTTTGCTTTGTAAAGCTTATAAGCCTTCAGCAATTATCTGAGAAGATCCGAATAAAACTCCGGTGGCCCTGGCTTGTTTTACAAAAACGTAAAGTCATGGAGGAGGCCACCAGCTCTTGCAACCCAAGGACTGTTAAAATACAACTCTTGGCACTACACGAAAAAAAGCACTATAAGAAAACAACACATTTTCCCCAACCGTCGACAGCAGTGAGAGCCCCGGAGCAGGGTCATTGCAGGATGTAAGTGAAAACTCAATACTCATGGCATCAGCATACTACAAATGAGTCACAGCAGAGAGGAGCACAGGAGGACACAGAGCCAAAATCAGAGACAGCACCACAGGGAAGCACTGTGACTCACCACATCTAAAATACACGATCGAAGCCATATAATTACCTAGTGTTGTTGTGGTCAATACACAATCATAGGAAGAATCAAAAAGATGGAAATGTTTACCAACATTACAGAGCGGTCGGTGGCTGTCCTCTCTCACACTCTTTACTGAGGTGTTGCATTGTGGGATGTGAAGGGAGCTTAATTCAATTTGTATTAACCTGTTCTGGTATTAGATGATGGTGACAGAGGAAACAATACAAGATGAATAAACCAAACCTTATTGATTCATCTTACCATATTAGTTATCGGATCATATTAGAGCTTTTTATGTATCCATAACTGACAATATTGGATATTTAATTGTACATTTATTTTTACATCTTAGTTCACCATTGCCGTCACTTAAAACTTTTAATTTAACAACCATATTAAATCTTTCGCAAATCTTAAAATGCTAAAACCCAATTTTCAAATGATCTCATTTTTATACTGCCTACATTTACAAAAAAAATCTAGTTTAGTGATTTATTTTAATTTATTTAAGTGATTTATTTTAATTTATTCAGACAACATAAATAAAACCCCTTTATCAGTTACTGGTCATAACATAAAAATAATTATCAGCTTATCTCCATCAGTCATAAATTTAATATTGAATTTGTATTTTTTATTTATTTTTATTTTTTTTGACTGCACTCTTAAAAATAAAGGTTCTGTATTTGGCATTGATGGTTCAAAGAAGAATCTTTAACATTCATAGAATTTTTCCACTACACAAAAAAATATTCTTCATAGTGGAAAATGTTTTTTTTTTTTTAATCCGGTTCTAAAAAAATTGCTGCGAAAACCCCCTTTTGGAACCATTTTTGAGATTGTACCATTTTTTAACTTTCCAACATATTGCCGGCATTTATGCAACCATTTGCACAGTATCATTTCAATTTCACATGTAAATGAGAATGTCAGAATGGTCTCAGACTGGTAAAAATTCAGCCAAACGCTGTCATTCGTGACCAGTCGGATCTAAGAAGTACTGTATATTACACAGCGTGACATAAAAGATAGTTGATGTCACACAGTCTGGCTTGGCTTTCACCCAACAGTCAAATTATTCTAATATTGCCTGTAATTTCATAAGAAAGTCTAGAAGCGACAGGAAACGATGGATGAACCAATTGGGAATCGGAAAAGGCTAGAGTCAAACTCGGGGTAACCTGCACATAATGATCACTACACAACATGCCAGAGTATGTGCATGAATCATCAGGCCACATGTCCTACAAACACACATAAGATATGTCTAAACTTGTTTCATCACTAAAACGTGATTATGAACAGCAGTAACTAAATACTAATTTTTAGTCTAAGATATATAGAAAAAGACTTGCTTGATAAAGTATTAACTGTTTTCAAAAATATTAGTGTTGATCCAGAGTTTTCTGCATCTCAGAGGGGTTTAGTTCACAGTAAATGCAGTGAACTCCATCTTTGCATCTGTGAGTTTAACATGCATTTGGCAATTCAGTATGCTCCAGTTATGCTGTAATTTTACATTTGCATAATTTCCAACATTCTCGTGGACAGACGATTACAGCAGTCACTACATTTGTAATGAAAATGTTTGTAAACCAGCAGTCACAGAAACATAAAAGGCTCCCCTGCAGTTTTTTTCTCTCTTTTTTGTGAACATAAAAGCTTGAGTGTGTAACTGAAGATCTTAAGACAATTTTACTACTGCTGTGAAAACAATTAATATACTTTTTTTTTTTTACAGTGCAATTGTATTACAACTCAAATATTTTTCTGTAATAATCATAATAATATTAATATTATTGCATTAATAATGTATTTTCATTATTGTAACTATAATATAATCACCCTCAGAGCTATCAGATCTGACAAATTCAAACAGATTCATTTGATAAGAAAATACTTCAAATTAACCGTTTAAATTGTATGTCCTTAATTTTGTGGCAGCTCTTCCTCGTGGTATTTAAAATAGTACAAATTAGCTACAAATTTCTAGTGACAACACTATTAACCTATAAGACCTACTCATAACACAAAACTAGCACAGATATGAAACATGAAACTGCTGCTGGTTGGCATTTTCTTCATTTCTTTTTCTTTTCGATTCCATCCTCTCTAAGGGATAGCACACTCAAGCCCATGTTTGAGCAAAAAAAGCACTTATATTACAAAGAAAGTATGTCTTCATCCACTCTTGTGGAATCAGTATGAGTGTTTCTATATTCTTTAGTGCCAGACTATTAGCATACATTAGCACCTACTGTATCAGCCCACATGCAGGGCAGAAGGAACATGCAGACACAATACACATAATATCCTGTTCACGGTCGGCTCTGCATGTGAAGAATTTCATCAGGTCATGCCATACCAGACTCAATCCTGCCTTTTATATCTGCTGCCTACACGTGAAGCACTTATCTTTAAAATGGAGGAAATCTTCAAAGTAAAGCGGCTTGCACAGCCATTTGTGCATGTCCTGGCCTCTCAGTGTGTGATAACACACGGCCTGTCGGTGAACAGAGGGTCATGACAATACAGCAAGGTCAATACAGTAATACAGACAGGATGTACATTTGACTCATGTAATAATATGTTCATTCTCTCTCTCGCTCTCTGAAGATACATAAAGAGAAGCTTAAATCATTCTGGCTTCACAGCGTTTACAACCAAAGGAGTAAATAATACCCAGAGAAAGATGTCTGTTAGCATTCCCAAACTGTATATCCTGTTAAATATACTGTTTAAAAAAAAAAAATAACTGAAGCTGTGTGGTTGCCAGAAATTCACAGTAAAATGGTGATATGGTGATAATGCTTCTGGTATTACAAGATACTATTTTACAACTTATTATTATATATTTCCTTAAGTGATATAAGGTTAATTCACCAGTACTAAAATCAAATTTTTACCTTAAAATGGACAGATATCCACCATTCAGTAGTGAAATATAAAGCTACATGAATCAGGGTTCATTGTAAGTGGCCTGTACATAAAACATGGCCAAAACTTAATAATACACAGATCCAAGACACAATGCTAAAATAATGCAATAAACATTTACCAAACAGCAGAAAATATGATTCAAATCACTAATGTACACTACCAATAACAAAAACGAGAAGAAGAAAAACAATAATAAAAGTTAATCATATGTGATGCATCACACAGGGACTTGTCCTTTTACGGTTTTCATTGTAAATTATAGACATATACATGATGCAATGGTCATTCTTTTACAGTTTTCATCATATATGGTAAGGTAACTTAAACTTAACCAGTTATCAGGATTTTACAGTAGCATTTTTACAGTTTTTTCTGTAAAATTAACTAACATTTTTCCCATGCTTCTTAATGGGCATTACTTACATTACTGAAAGTATCTGATCGTCTAAACAATCATTTGAGCTGTAAATGTCATGTGACTTAAATACTCATCATAAAAACACTCATGGGCTGATGGCACCACAAGAACAGGCCCACAGTCCCTCGACTAGCACCTGAACTCAATTTAAACTTGATTAATTTTTCAGAAGTGTAACAACATCTTGGCTATTTTCAAAATACTAAATAAATATACAAAAGTACAAAAAACAAGCTACTTTACTCCAAAAAAAGTCACAAGGCAGCTGAAGCAATTATTAGACACACTCTCCCATAATGTCTCTCTCTCTCCTAAGAAAGTCCAAAAAAAAAAAAAAAAACCTGAAATATCAAGTTAAAAACTGTGGTTCATCATTACTAGTTCAACAACTAGTAGAGTTGGTTTCAACTTTGTGTCCCATTAGCTGTATTTACAGTAAATTATTCAATAAAAATGAATGTTTAATTAATCGTTCCAAATTATTGCTTCATCCTTAATTGAGTTTTTGTATCAGATACTACCACATATTGCAAAATCATTCTGATACAAAAAATGCCCCTTAAATAGCTTCAATGTACAGAGCTACTTTTTGATAGAAACCAGCAAGAACACTATAATGCCTGTTTGCTGCAAACACTGACTCATAATGTACATCATCAGTGAAAACAAGAAGAGACAGCACAAAGCAGCAGAAAGCAAGCTGGTGCATGGCGTGTGTGTGCAAGTTTGTTTATAATGTGCTTGTGTGCGGTTCGAAGCACTGAGAGCCCACGTGTAGAGACTGAGGGGGGATAAACAGACCTCAACCCCTGAGGAGAACAGCAGCACTCCAACTGAGTATCACACCAGCTATCAACCCTCATCATCTCAGCCTTCAGTGCTGAGAAAAACACATTCTTCACACACAGCTGCGGCCAGCATTTACATCTTCACTCCACTAAAACCACTTTAACCAGTTCGAGAATATCCTAGAGTGACAGTTTTCTTGAAATATTTAGAGCAACAACTTGTAGTCAATTTCATTTCTGATGTATAAATGGCTCCGTCTCACAAAGCATTTCTTGTTGCCCTAGGCATGCTGCTGACACCGAGCCTGCTTCAATTTGTAGTCAGCAAACAATTCTTCCAAAGATACTTGGTTTGAAATGGTTTTGTTTGCGTCTTTTGTGGCCAAAATGCATTGTGAGGAGCTCAGCGAAAAATGTAGAAGAAGGATCGAGGGAGATGCTGATAATAGCTACATAAATTAAAAAAAGAGTTGTTTTATTCCAGAATCATTAGCAGGCTACATGTAAACAACAGAACGAGACAAGAGCATCAGCGAGTCTCATGAGGTTCACATGAGGACCAGAACATGCCTGAGTGGCTGTTAAGAAAGTTGCTGCCTGTGAAGATCAGTGGCTTATGAGATTCAGTTTCAGTTATGATGCAGTTTATGTAGGCGGAAGCCATCAGCAGTTGGTTTTGAGACAGAGCCATTATGTCTTAAACATAATTTCTGGAGAAAAACAGTTCCTAAGGTAGAAACTGTTCCGAATCCTTGTAGCATTTTGGAAACAGATGCAACGAATCCTAGACATTCAACACATTATCAATCAGCCCATCAAATTACATCAAAACAGAATCACAGTTAAGATGAAAACAGCTGCACCTATAGAGTGAAAACAAGCTGCACACAGAGTCAGAGAGTAGCTTAATAGAGTAGTAAAACTCTTCACTCCACAGCTTAGCATCCAGAACTACACCATCAGCAAGAATCAATACCATCATTTCTTTACAAACCTTTGAAACAGCTGAACGACAAGGATAATCTTTAGAGCTAACAACACTGAGCCCATAATGCTTTAGTCCACAACAGCAGAACACATTTTTCCAGGTCTAGCAAGCCTCAAAAAATACCTTATAAAAGAAACACCTTGCAGAAACTCACCGTTTTGAAGTCCTGGTGGCTGCACTCCTGGCCCTGGTAACGGCAGTAGAGCATCATCTCCTTCAGGTCGTGGCCCACTCGTTCAGTGAACTCCCGCATGCTGAAGGGCTTGGGCCGGTAGTTAGTGAAGTTGGATTTCTCTGTGAGAAAGGCCAGCACGTGGGGCTCGGCCAGGTGCTGCTCAGGGATCTGCAGATGCACGTCCAGTAGGGCCAACAGTTCCCCGGCATGGTAGAGGTCATTCTGCGTGAGACGCGTGAAACGGTAGGCATTCAGATTACAGACGGTGACTGCGGGAAACACTAGGCTGCCAGAAACCACAGCATCCACACTCGTGACGTGGGGGTAGGAGAGGAAGTAAGCCAGCCGTTCGGTGCTCTCCAGGACCAGTAGGACCAGGCTGGCCAGCAAGGCCGCGCTCCAGAGCAGACGGCGTGAAGTGGAGCGGTGAGAGGAGGAGGAAGAGTAGGGAAAGATGAAGCGTAAACCATGCAGGGTGCTTCGATGGGTGAAGGACTGCCAAGATGTGAGGCCTCCCAGGCTCCCCATGCCTCCGCTCTCAGTCTCACGGCTGGCCTCGCTTCCACAGCCCTCCTTCAGGTCCATCGCTGACACACACACACCTGCAGGCAGACACACAGTGATTGTCAGTTTAAGCCCAGGCACCTTCTGGCATCTGATTCTGGCTATATTTCACTTCATTAGAGTTTCACAGACACATCAATAATATATCATGGAATACAGAGTCTTTCTTGAAGCGGCGGGTTTGACACAAACATGAAGAGACATTGTGACACTGTAAGGCTTTATGAAAAAACATAAAACTGAATGTAGACACCAGTGAGAGAGAGGATTTATATAACATGAACCCTACTGACCAGAGAAGCTGAAACAATTTTAGACACAGAAAGAAGAAAGAAAGGAAAGAAGTACGACTGAAAGAAAAAGAGGAAAGATGGAAGGAAAGAGAGAAAGACAGGACGAAGGATGTAAGGAAGGAAGTAAGAAGGAAGGAGAAAGATGGGATAGAAAAAGGAAAGAAAGAAGGAAGGAGAAAGACGGGAGGGAAGATGGGATGTAAGAAAAAAGGAAGGAAAATGAGAGAGAAAGAAGAATAAGAAAGGAAGGCAGGCAGGAAGTAAGGAGAGAAAGAAGGAAGGATGGAAGGAAGGTGAAAAAGATTGGGTCGAAGGAAGAAAGCAAGCAAACAAGAAACGAAGGAAGCAAGGAACGAGAAATAAAAATCAGGAGAAAGTAGAAAGAACACAAAGGAAGAAGGTATTAAGAAATGATGAAAATACATAAGAAAAGAAAAAAAATATTTCAGCAGATATACACTAATACATGCTCAGACAGAGACAAATCAAGGTACACAGACCCCTGACATCATAGCCAAACTGTCTCCTGTCCAATCAGAGAGAGTGACACACATACAGAGAGAAAGACAGGGTCCATTGAACACTAGTAGTCAGAGCTGCTCCTATAAATAAATATCAGGCTGGACCACACACACACACACACACACATCACTGAGTGAAGGAAGAACAGATCTTGCTCCAGTTAAGCAGTGTGAGAGGGTGGCAATGGAGTGGAAGATGCTGCCCAAGGGTTTCCCTCCGTCTGTCTCTCCACCCACTCCATCATTTCAGCCCCTCCAAATGCCAGGATCCTCCTCCTCTACACCATTTCCTCTTTTTACAGCTAGAAACCGCTCTCTAACTTTCTCCCACTTGTTTAAAAGATGTTAAGACAATGCCCAGAAAAAAAACAACATGCATTTCTGAAACAAGTTTGGCAATATTGTATTACTACTTAAGAGTCATGCCAATAAAGCCATTTAAACTAAAATGAAAAATGAAAAGCAAATAGCACAGAGCTTAAAAACTATCCCATCCCCCATAAACACATACACACACGGTCACTGGACATCCACAGGCGATTCTTAGCACCTCACGTAGCCAAACGACACAACATCCAGCCGTACATGAGTGTGTGTGTGTGTGTGTGTGTGTGTGTGTGAGAGAGAGAGAGAGAGAGAGAGAGAGAGAGAGAGAGAGAGAGAGAGAGAGAGGGAGGCGGGTCAGAGAGGGCTGGAGAAGATGTTGTCGTTGATCCTGAGCCGACGGAGAGTGTAAACGCGAGCTTCTCCTAGTCTCGTGCTTCCCGCGCTAGTCCAACCAAACCATCACGCGTCCGGTGCTTCAAGCTCCTCGCCGTATCCACGCGAGCGACAACTCAGCCGGTACAGATGTGAGATACCCGCACACTTTCACATGTAAAAAACGCAAACTGAGGTAAAGAGAGAGAGAAAGGCTCGTTCGCTCTTGCTCTTCACGAAACGCTGTGCCGTCTTTCCTCTCTCGCGCTCGCTTTTCTCTCCTCTCCTCCCGCGTGCGTTCATACTCCACTCCTCTCCTCTCCGCTTAGAGCGTGATGGATGGATACAAGAAGCAGATTGTGGGTAAAAGGAGGAACGGGGAGACTGGAAAGAATCAAATATGAGAAAGGGGAGAGGAAGGGAACACAGAGAGTGAGAAAAGAGGGGGAGATGACAGATACTGTATTTGGTGCCCGGCGGGCGACTGACTGTCATCACACTGAAAATGTGTAATGGAAACTGTGTGAGGCATCTTTAAGTTTAATGCTTGCGTGTGCACAACATTCAAGGCACAAATACTTGAGGGAGGGGGACTGAGAAAAGCAATATGACTGAAAGAGATAGACAAGAAAAAAATAGATATAAAAACGGGGATGGAGAAAGAGAGAGAGATGCTACAAGTGTGTGTTGTAATGCAAACAGACAGGACAAGAGAGAGAGAGAGAGAGAGAGCAAAGAGACTGTGAGATGAAAAATAAGATGACAGCGAGAGCTGAATTTGGAGGAAAGTAAGGATTTGCCAGAAGGGGATAAAAATAAAATTTAAATGGATGAGAGCAGCTGGTGAAAAATTTGATATATAAAAAAATATATGTCATTCCTCCATCTCCAAGCTCCAGTGTAGGAGATCATTCTACAATACTTTTCACATTTATTTCTCCTTCCATCTCTCCTTTTGACAGTCATGTAGTGCAACTTTTCGGAAATGACATCGTCTACGCCTCGTTTTTCACGGCTCATCTGGCTGGAGACGCCAGACTGCATTAAGACAGCAGAGCCAGAGGAACTGGACGGATACTTGAGCTCTCTTCACCTCTCATAAACCTTCCCACATCAAGCCAGAACAAGACAGAAAGAAGCTCGTTTTATCCTTCACAACAGACCGTAAATGTCTTTCTCCGTTTCTTTGTCGTTTTTTTTCTTGGTTAGGTGAGGTGGAGAAAATGTTCCTCTCTATTTCATTGCCCTTGACACCCATTTCATTCTCCCTCTCCCTCATCAGTCTCTCTCTCCCACACTTTCATTCCCTCATTCCAGTTCCCTGATTTTCTCATCCGTTTCGGCCCTGGGTACGCAGATGTGAGGAACAGAGAAGGGGAACGAGCAAAGAGGTAATTTATGAACCTCTGCAAATACATTTACGCAAAATGGGTGTACGGGACACACACACAGCTCTGATTCTAGGCGAGGAGAGCGTTTGGCACACAGATCAATATGCGAGGCTGGAACTTTATATTGGAGCTCTGGCTGCCTGTAATGACACGAGCTCAGCTAAAGCTGTTTGGAAGAGTAAAGGGGATATGAGACACACAGTCATGACCTGACAGAAAAATTACATAATGCCTGAAGCATCATGTCCATTCACCCGAATGGATATTAAATGTAACTTTCAAAAACAAATTATGGTATCTTCCAATAAAAACCTCCTACCAACCCCATGCTTTTTTCACTTAAAATCTGCTTTTTTTTTACCTAAAATAATTGTGCATGTTAATTTATGTTTTAGAGGAAAAAAAAAAGGGGGGGGGGTAAAAACAGCAATACTGTGAAACGTAAAAAACACATTTGTACATAATATACATAAATGACATCTCTTCTATTTTAATATAATTTAAAATGCAATATACACCTGTGATGGCAAAGCTTAATTTTGTAGCAGGCATTACTCCGGTCTTCAGTGTCACATGATCCTTCAGAAAACATTCTGTGCTGCCAAATATTTATGTGGAAACATGATACATATTTATTTTCAAGATCCTTGGATGAATAAAAAGTTCAAACAGATCTTTTGTAACATATAAGTGTATTTACTGTCACTTTTGTTCAATTTAATATGCCTCTGCTGAATAAAAAAAGCTATTTCCAAACTTTGACCTGTCTAAAATGCTATGGCAAACATCACTCGATCACAAATGTCAGTTCAATCAAGTTGCACCTTCCATAAATCATGTTCACCATCACATCACTCAAAACTTGTATGACTTTTTTTCCTGTGGAATAACATTAAAGCAGAATTTTTCATTCAACAAAAATGAATGGTAATTAATGGCTGTCAAGTTGGATTTTGGTTGGATTATTTTAAAATGATTAGATCAGATTCCTTGTTCATATAAATGAAAATTTATCAGTAAATTTCCCATTTCATATTTACCGATAAATTATTTTTTTTTAATTTGTATTTGCTCACCAAGTGACCCTGAACTAACACTGGTGCCCCTTCAAAAAAAAAAAAAAGTAATGACACCCATACCCATTGCCATATGGTCCATATGTACATACATGTACTCATGTATTGATTCTGGCACATGTTAAAATTCTAATAAAAAGACCTTTGGCTATTCTGTTGTATCTTACTGATTTTGTTCAGTATCTTGCGCCACAAAAATGAATATATTTTTTTCAACTAGTTAAAAGTCGATGTCACAACATCAGATTTTTCTCTACAGGATTAGCTTGTCTAAAAGAATTCACATGAATTATTTATTGCAATATCTATAGAAATCTTGAAAAACAAATGCTATAAGTCAAATACATCAGTACTTAAATTTTGTGTTTTATTTTATTTCATTTTATTTTTTGGGCCACTGAATCACACCATTGCATACAAAAGGAACAATTACACTTTCAAATTTGAAATAACTTCTTTCTGTGAACGGATATGACTTCTTATCACAGAATGATAGATTATTTTAATAGTATTCTATACATGATAAAGGCAATGTCGAGCATTGCATTATAAATATCCTAATAAATTTACCCGAGATGGCTTGAACACAGATAAACCATAAACTGTCGCAATCATGTATTAATTCTCCTCATATTTAATCAAAACGTCTCTAACTGCATTTTATTTGGCTACAGATAGCCAATGATGTGTTTGTCCATATAAGGGATTTCCTGGAGCATCAGTTATTACTCATGTGAGTCTCATCTGTGGACTTTCTGCACAAAGGTGCCCTCTGGCGTCAAGTATGAGTGAAACAAATTACATGTAAGAGTTTAGCGCTCCACAAAGCTCACATCGCCCCATTTAGGGTAAACATAGAAAGAAATACTCCTCTCTAAAGACATTTAATGTAAAAATATGAAGTTTATATCCAAATAGCACACTTTTAGGCTAAAAGCTCATAAATACTAGAAAGGCATCAGCAGTTAACAGTTATAACATTAATGTAACATTACCCGTTTCAGTGCTAGCAAAATAATACAATTTACTATCTGTACAGTGGCAAAATCTGCAAGATGATAAAGACAGAGGAGGGTGAACAGTTTGTGGTATTGCCCCTTTTAAGCTCACTGTTGATCGATAAGTTCTGCAGACTGCGATGATCAAATAATTTTCTCTGAATCTAAAAAATTCCCACATTGGCAAGCTAACTTTTTTTTTTTTAAGTGCAGGTAGACTTTTCTCGTCTTTCATATCTGACAACATGCTTTCACGCTGCATGCGCTTCTGTTTTATGACGGGAAGAAATAGCCTTAAGGTGCAATACCGCCACCTACACTGGGATGTTACCTTACTGCTGCTGAATTATTTATTTCAGTGTTATAGGTATTCACGTTCAAATATCACAGTTATTGGAAACACCACAATATTGCAATATCCCTATTTAACAACGTAAGGATATTTCAGTTTTTAAATATCACGATTATCGTCAATATGGTATGTAAGGTGTGGTTTGAGGCCCCTGTTCAATTCTGTTCTGCTCCATCTAGCTGTTTTTACACAGCAGTTCCTGTGTGGGCAGCGCCTTCAAATGCGAAGGAGGCACAGTTATGCCATGTTATGTGTTGATGATCAGCAAAAGAAAACAAGACATGCTGAGTGTCATGACAACAATATATATATATATATTTTTTTTTTTTGCCAGCCAAGCAAGTACAAGTTTTTAGTTTGCTTTAGTGTTATTTTAGTATCATTGAGATACACTGAAAAATTCTACTAGTATGAGATACACTAAAAATTATACTACTTTTTTTTTTAAGGTAAGTGGTTGCAAACAATTTATTTTAGCTATATTTTAATAAACATTTTTTTTATTAATAAAATGTAGCTAAAATAAATTGATTGCAACCACCTTAATTTTTGTAAATTCAATTAATCTTTTTTTTTTTAGTGTAATATATGTTTTTATGAATATTTTGAATGGGCAAAATTTTCATTTTACATTTTTATTAATTTTTGTCTTTTTTTAATGTCTGTATAGTCTGTACAGTAATGAATGATAACTTTCCGTGGCAAGCTGAAATAGAATAATTTTTCTTTTATTTTATTTACTTAACCTAAAATAATAAATAAATAAATAACTTAACTATAACAACCCTTTTTGATCTATTATGGAAATAATATAAGACTGAACTAATCTTGTCAGAAAAACAGAAGGGTATTGCTCTAGCGCAGTGGTTCTCAAACCTCTCCATGAAGTACCCCCAACACTGAACATTTTGTATGTCTCCCTATATCTGACACATCCACTGATGAGCTGAGGAGATGAATCAGGTGTGATCGATGAAGGAGACATACAGAATGTGCAGGGCTGGGGGTATGACTTACTGTCTGTCATATTCATTTTTGGACATCCCATACACTTGTATTAAACAAAGAGAGATGATTTTTTTTTCTAAAACTCTTAGTTTGTGTACAACTGATAAATGAAAGTTATATATATATACAGTATATATTGGATGGCATGAGGGTGCAAAGGATAGAGTTTCCTTTTAAGCCCTTTCCCTGTATTTTTGTGTGTTCCACTGTGCTGCATTTTAAATGTTGTTGTTGCACTGGATGTATGTGTTTGACCTGTGCATTTTGTTTCGTTTTCTCCCTTTAACAAAACTTCTTTATATCTATTAGAAAAAAAAGTACTTCTACTTTTTTAATACTTAAGTACAATTTAAAGTTGTACTTTTTTTTTTTTTTAACTTTTACTCAAGTATGTTTTGGCCAGATACTTGTACTTAATTGAGTAAAATTTTCACTAAGTCTCTGTCCTTTCACTTGAGTAACATTTTTTGAGCACTTTTCACACCTCTGCTCTTAACCAGTGAACTGCACATCACAAGACCTCGAGTAAGAACAGACCTGTCTTGTTAAAATAATGATTTAGATTAGCAGATTAACCAAGTATACTTCATCTAGCAGCACAAAGACATAAATTCACAATTCAGCAGGGGGAAATAAAATACAGGATTTTTGTTATAAACTTGGCACTTTCAAAAAGACAAGATGGGAGTAAGGTCTTCTAATCAATGCTGAAGAGTTGGGTGATTGATCCTTCAAGTGTCTCCAACAATCAACGGCTTTTCAAACTGACAGAAGACCCAATACTGATTAAATCTGGCTTCTGTTCAAGTGTCAGTTAATTACTCGAGGCAAATTACTAAGAACTAAAGAAAAGGGATGGAACAGTAGTAACGTCTTTATGGACTGGAGCTAAAGACCTTGAGGAGGCACATTAGCCCCAGTAATGACTCTGTAAACACGCTTCACTCAGAGTCTAATCATTAGTGCGCATGTCGCCCCCTAGTGACTGACACACATCCTACAGCACACATTAATACTTCAAATGTCTCTCTAGAAGAGATTATTGGGGTGATTCATCTGACAGAAGATAGACAAGCCAAGAGCGCTGAGGATAAGTGAACAAATCTCTGATTTTATAAAAGAAATGAAATAAATCGAATTAATATGCCTATTTATCCCTTTAGTAGGCTATAGAAATTAACATGGGGAAAGACTCCAAATCAAAGGGGACATATTTGAAACGAAGGCTGTAATTTTACATCCGCTGATAATCCCTATCCTCCATCGCTTACATATGCCATTCACAGCTCGTCTCGCACCAATATCTCTGTGGAGGCACCGATATTGCTGACAGCTGCAGGGCTTCCAGACTGTTAATGACTTAATGAAGCGAATAAGGCAAGGTCCCTGTGCCCCCTCGAGCTGGAGTAATGAGCAAAGTTTAAACATGGATTACTCCTCCTCTGGGCCCAGGATAAAACTCACATTCATTCTCCAAGTAACAAGAGACTGATCTGTGACATGCTGACAGATTAGATCAGATCCAGTCTTTGTTCTGAGCTCAATACGAAAGCAGTGTCAAACTCAAGAACAGGTTTATTAATGGATGAAAATGCCTGTGAGAATTTCAAAGTTCAAATCAAAAGCGGTTAAAGTTGCCTTTAGCTATTAAAAGATGACATGGCTTTTGATGAAACGTGCAAAGCTTCTGGAGGCAGATTAACTAAATACTAGTAAATATTAGTCAGGTAAAGTAAACCTGCACCTGCTAACTCACATATTACTGAAGATGGTGAGATATTGATCCACTGCAACTGTACAAAGTTTGATTAATAAGAAAAAATAAATATGGGAAGATATGGGAAGTTGCCCCCTTTAAGAACAATGTGCATTTATCTTAAAGTTGTAAGATTTTCATACATTTATCTGGTGATACAGCAAACTATGTGTTATATAGAATCACTCGCTCATTTAGTAATTGTATTTTGACAGTTTGTTTGAATAATCCTAGTAAAGGAGATTCATTGAAAAGGTCAATTTATTCATGACCTACATACAAGCATATGAATATTTACATATTTAATTACCCATATTTTAATTGAAAATGTTATAATAGCAATACAATGAATGATTTTACTCAAACAGCCTATAGGTTTTAATTAAGAAAAGGCAAAGATGTCTAAAATGTACATCTAACATGTAATTATTGAATAACCCCATGAATTATAAAAAGTATTACAATTAAAAATTACAACAACGACATGCCAAAGCATGCAATGACTGTGGCAACTTTAACATTTGAAAAGATACTATGGCAAAGTTATTGTTTTCTTATTCAAACTGACTTTTCATGAATATATATGGTTGACCTGAAGAATGAAAGCTATATCATACATAATTATGAGCTATATCACTGCTTACCGAAACTAGGGGTGTCTCATCTCACAAGATGAGACAAAATACAGATACTTGGTTCACTAGAAATAGACAATATTTTAATACTACTTTTAAGAAATTTTCAGTGACAAAATATTTGTCTTTTAACTACAAAAAGTAAAACAATGAAGTTATATTTAGAAATATTTTAACTGGTCTATGGCTATAACTAATGATTATTTTGGTAATCAAGTAATCTACCGATTATTTTGACAATATTTTTTCGTAACACGATCAGACCCAATTGAAAACCAGGCTTTAGTATTACTATTTATATAAACTAACGATGAGGCAATAATAATTGGTTCAAATAAAATATCAAAACCAAATAATTACATGGTTTTATTGAACAACACTTAAAATACATAATGTAATATGCCTATACATAATGAGTATAACCAACTTGGGTATCGTGTATGTTTTTTATTTATATATATGGCTGTAAAGACCCCCAGCTAATGCATTTTACTCTCCTCTACCTCAAATAATAAGTTATGCACAGAGGACAGGAGGTTTAATATTTAATCAATTCATTATTCTACACAAGGTAGGGAAGACTGAATAAGTAATTGCACCTTCATGACTTTATAATCACTCACAGTGAATAAACCTAATTTAGAAATCAATAATATGCAGAGCGACATGCTGTTGAGACTGTGAGACCAAGACAGTACAGAGCAATTTATAAAATATGAAAATTAATCAAGACAGGTAAAAATGTAAATTAAAAGATGGTAGTGAAAGACAAAGAAACAGGCAGGGACTTCCAATTATAAATCAATGAAATGATCAAATAATGTTAACCACTCAAGACGTCTTGCAGAATGACATGGAAAAGCTTTTAAACAGCGTGAACAAACCCCATTATGCCAGCCACTCTGCTAGTGCATCAAAAAAGACTAATTACACAATTTGAGTCCTTTAAGGGGGAATCCAGCTGGCAAACTGTAGCCTTAATGGCTGATTTAAATTCACAAGGAAAGCTTGCCAAAAAAAAAAAAAAAAACATCAGATTACTGGTTAATTTCAGCATGAAATTAACATTAATCTGTACTGACATGTTCCTTCAACCCATGTAATACTAGCTACAAAAGCACGTGGCATTTGTCAGCAAGACTCAAGTGAACACATAATATACGGGTCTCGTCAGGTATTTATTCTTTCAATTTATGCATGAGACAAGAGATTAATGTACATATTTACAAGGTTTACACAAAAACTAAACCAAAGTAGTCTGGGTAGCAGGCGTTGCTTGTTTATTAGTGTTTATGATCATAAATTGTATAAATATGAGACAGGCTCTACAACTACACTTTGTATTTAAAGTGACTTTGTGATTAAGGTAATCCGTCATATGCATCCACAGGTAACTCCCCGAGCAGCTCATCAAGGTCATCTTAAAAGAAACATTCACACACACAGATTAATACTGAAATGCACATACTCTCTTCACAATTAAAAAAAAACACCAAAGGATCTGAAAATTAAAAAGCTACATTTTCTTTCCCATCTAAATTCAAACAGATAGAACAATTTAGTACAGTATACCACCCACTGTTTGGAAAACAAATCATTATTTGCTGAAATTTAATAGAGTCTAGTGAATTGTGTGATAAAAGCCATTAGGATAATTGCATTATTCTTATCTGAAAAATCTCACATCGTATGTTCAAATAAAGTGCAAAGAATGTAAAAAATTCATGAATGAAAAAGAATCCAGCTTAGGGGTGTGCGATAAGCAAACATTTATCACAAATCATGATACACTCAAATGTTGGCTGAATTATAAGTAACATCAGCTCATTCTAGGCCTGACAGAGCCTACGGTTATAGATACTATAGTAAACCCATGGTCAGGTTTTGTAAGGACACTGCCATAGATTCAAAAGCTTTCTTATACCTCTATGTGTGACCCCTCGTTTTCTTCCTCTGTGCTGTTTAGTATGTCAAAGCAGTTGAATATGGTTCAAATTAGCTAAAGTATTGAGTTATTTAGGGGTCAGAAAAGAGTTTGTAACAATTTTGTGCCAAATTCAAATGGGTCTGGCAAAAGTATCTATTTAGACTTAGCCTGGCGCCCTGCCTAGATCTAGTTCAACAAAGGTTTAAAGGTTTTTCTAACGTCATACCTGATGCTTTTAACATGCAAATGATGCAGTTCATGAAATTATAAAACATCTACCACCAGTAAAGGATGTTCAATATTGTCAAACCAACATGTAGGACATCCATGTGACTAACTAGTTATTTTGTCCAATTTTGCATCATACTATGATGGTTTGGTAGCAAATTAAGTTACATTATGGGAAACAACCCCCAGAGCAGGTTTTGCGTGGCAGTGGAAATGGAACACATGAAGCAACGAGTATTCACAGAACACTTAGGGCAGAGGTCCCCAACCACCGGGGTGTGACCCACTACTGGGCCGTGGAAGAGTTGCTACCGGGTCGCAAGAACGTTCAGGGAAAAACGTGTATAGATATGGCACTCTTATTTGTGTGTTAATGATTGTTTAATTATTCTGTATTTTCGTTGTATGCGATTGATATAGATTAGAAATTTGACGATTTCATGTTAAATAAGTAAATGAAAGATTGCTCTGATCCGTCACATATTAGGGGTTAAACGGATCGCAGTTCATCCATGATACGTACGGACCTCACTGTTCGGCACCCACGTGATTCACAAATTAATTTGCCAATAGCGTGGGGGAACCATGACGTCACTTTGTAGGCAAAAACCCGGAAGCGAGTGCATTTTAGCACCTCCGGTTCCATCGTCCGAGAGTCAATGGGTTTTTTTTAAATGGGATTTTGGTTAAATTCCTTAAATAAGGTCCGTGGCTCAAGATACTTTCATGTTTTATTCTACGACATAAAACACATACTACTACTACTAAGTTGTAGAATAACCAATTAATAGTTTCCCTCGTTTTATATTGTTGTTCGGCAATGTTTTTTGCTTTGTCCCGAAATACAAGTCTTCGGATGGAAGATGCTCGTTTTATCACTTGCTGATGCGGAGACTCTGGGTTTGTATCATAAGGTAAACTCATATTACGATTATTACATATAAACCCCACATTTACCGGCTTTACGTGGTGAAAGTGAAACTTTAATGATGCATAGTGCTTAAAGCCGCGTTAAAATTAAATGTTTGTGGCCACATGAATCTGTTAGAAACCATAGATTGAGGATTTCCCAGAAGCAAGGATAAAATAACATTGTGTAACCACCCTAATATTCATATTAATCAAGGATTTATTGACTTTTAATGCACCTTATTTCAAAATGTACAGAAATACGTGCATTCATATGTCCTTTAGTTATGATTATTTCATTTATTCACTATACTATATTGCCAATGTCTCATTTCAGTTTGGCTCTAGTTTTGTATTTATTCCAGTTTATATGAAACTGGTTCATGTAACGTGGATTAAAATTCATAAATCCTTTTCACTGAATGTTAAAAGCAAGTTTGAAAAAGTTGCCGTATTGTGATGGTGTTGACGCTGAAGGCGAGCGACCGTGGTGCTGTAGTTCATTTATAGCCTATGTTTAGCTTTTAAGTTCTGGTGCTTTTATTTAGGCTTCAAAATTCAAAGCAAAAGAGAAGTGGAAATACCGAGTTGTCTATACATAAAACACATAAAAATAGCCTGTGTCAAAAACCCTTCATGGCATTGTCATTCTCTGTGCTTTAAATATTTTTTTCTTGCTTATCTGAAAAAAATCATCCGATCTGTGACTCAAAAAAACAACAACAATGCGTTGAAACACTATATAAAGCTATTATAATACTATATAATAGACACACATATACACGGGGCCTAAAATTAACACTCACCAAGTAAAAATCATCGCTGGCGAGTACATGTAACAGTGTCAGTCGCCAGTTGGCGGGTAAAACTTTTGATGGCCAGCTTGTCCCTAGACATGGTTCTAATAACTTTTACCTCAGAAGATACTGCTGCTTCATTTCGGAAGATTAACTTT
Source organism: Acrossocheilus fasciatus (assembly GCA_036784905.1). Lineage (NCBI taxonomy): Eukaryota > Metazoa > Chordata > Actinopteri > Cypriniformes > Cyprinidae > Acrossocheilus > Acrossocheilus fasciatus. The sequence continues at coordinate 2,787,170 of JAXUIB010000029.1, read as the reverse complement.
TCCCTTCTTTATTCTTCATAACCAGATAAATAAATAAATAAAAATACACACCACATACGCACTGCAAACGGAGTATGTGTGAAACAGGCGTAACACGATGGCCTGCTCCATTTGCCAAAAACATTCAAAGGACAAGAAATCTCAACGTTTTTTAGGGACGGAAAAAGTCAATAAAAAAAGTCAAATAAATCTGTTTATTGTTTTTTTTCTTGTAAGTAAAGTAAAGGACAAATTAAATATATTGTAAATATGTTTAGTCGTTGTAGTAGTAATGACTACCTGTTTTTGCAAAAAGTGTTTCATGGCCGATAAATTTTATCACGTCACCAGCCAATGGCAGGTGTGGCAAAAAGTTAGTTTTAGGCCCTGCATATACGCACACATACAGTACATACATACATGTATATGAATATTTTCCAAACGTAACCGGTCCGTGGTGTAAAAAAGGTTGGAGACCCCTGACTTAGGGTGTTTACACTTGGCAGGTTTGGTTCAGTTAAAACTAACTCTGGTGTGGTTATTTTAAATAAATGTGTAAATGCTGCCATTCAAACTTTGGTGCGCACTAAACAATCAGACAGAAATCAATCTTTTCAGGGGGTCTTGGTCCACTTCCAAATCAACACTGGAGCAGGCTGAAAGATATAGTCTATGAACAGAAAAGGGACTGAAGAGATCTAAATGAACCAAAATAATGATGTGATGTTAGGGAGTTCCTGGTGTCAGTAAAAACACAAATCAGTCGGTAAAAATACAACGAGTGCATTTAGCCCAGCACAAACCAGTTTTAGATGTTAGGTAAGTTTACAAAATATGCCATAAACACTGTCCAAACAGTTTGTGATATCTATTTGCCTTTTTTCTATCATATCTTTAGGTTTGTTGTTAAACATTACAGTGAGAACGCCAAGCGAACCAGGTCTAACTGACATTTTCTTTTTTGGACCAGATCAAAAGAACCAAACGTACACCTTAGAGCAAGAGAAAAAAAAAAAATCTGTTACTCCACTCACACACTCTGTTCCACACCAGCTTTCAGCCAGTACATCGCTTTGAGACTAAAACAGCTCACTTGCTTGTGTGATATTGCTTAATTGATGATACTCCAACATACACACCTGTGTCCCATGCTGTGTCTCCTGTTGGTCTTGTAGGTGCTTGACAGAGCTCATTAGAGACAGCTGCAGCGTCTAAAACATCAGGAGCCCAATTTTCCTCGAACACATTTTCACTGTCGTCTTCGTCATCAAAGTGGAGCTCCATCAGAGAGACCGGGCCCCCTGCGGGCCTTGTGGATTCACTATGCAATGTAAGCTCCTGCATGTACATGCAACAACCAGAGTGAAATGAACACAAAACAAAACAAAGACACCACCACAAATCGTTTAATTAAGGAAAATTTTGGAAAGGAAGCATCTCCTGAGGACAGGTAATTCACAAACAAGCAAAATGCTGAGACCATATCAGGCTCATTAAACATCTGGAGAAAGTAGGGATGCACCGAATGTTCGGCAACTGAAATTGTTCGGCAAAAAACAGCAAAAAAAAAAAAAAAAAAAAAAAAAAAAACTCTTTCGGTGTTCAGACCCAATAAATTGTACCGAACAATAATGTGACGCGATAAAACTGTCAGAGAAAGACGCAAAAATCATTCCAAGCATGAAGCACCGACAGTTAGATGCTTAGAGCTGCATCTCATGTCTTCGATGAGAAGAGGAAGAGGTGGTTGATGCTGGTTACTATGATGACTGAAATCACGAAATGGCCTCAATTGGTTAGTAAATAAACTGCAGAATGTTATGTTTTCTAATACACACACGGATTGCATGTATTCAAACAGCGTTAAAACTCGTCATTTGCTCAGTAACATTTTAATTTTTTTTATTATTTTATTTTTTAAAGACTCGTGACAATGTGATAAGTGCGAGAAACATCTTCCCAAATTCGTAACGAGAATCATTTAAATATCTGCATGCTGTTGTCAACAAAAAGCAGCACTAAGATCTTCCTGCGGGTTTCTGCCAAAATAAAGTCTAAGAAAACTCCATCAACATTCATAAATGTTAGTATTGTAATTTTACTGTTGCTCTGTAAAATAAAATAAAAAAATAAGACAATAATAAATGATAATAATTACCCTACAACCGCTCTATACATTTATTATAACATTCACAATAGTGTTCAAATTGGGATCTGTAATATGTTTTAAAAGAATTCTCTTCTGCTCAGCAAGGCTGCATTTATTTGTACAGTAAAAAAAATACATGCCTGATTCAAGAAGGGGGTCTCAAAAATGGCCAAAAAAAAATATTATTTTAGGAACTTATTAATTTTAAGTTAAATTGTGCTTTGTTGGTATAATGTCTGATAGAATGTTAAAAAATGTTCAGTGATAAGTAAATATTTTTAAATTGTTGTTTTGTAATTGATTTTTTTTATTTTATTTGAAAAGCAGGACAAAACAGTAAAAAGCACATTTTGGCTATTTAATTTATGCAGTGGTGAAAAAAAAAAAAAAAAAAAAAAAAAAAAAAGGCAAAATAGGCCTACATGGGGAAAACAAATTCGAAAAACCGTGTTCGGTATTCAGCCTTCGGCCCAGTGTTTCATTTTGTTTGGCTTCGGCCAAGAATTTTCATTTCGGTGCATCCCTAGGAGAAAGTCTTTAGAAAATAAAAACTACAGAAAAGTAAAAAAAACTGGAGAACAAAAGGTGACTCACCAGTGGAGAGTGGGATGGCTGGGAGTTGTGGAAGACCCCATCAGGTGGGTATATCCTGAGAAGGTTATTGGGTGTGACGTTCAGGTAATGATTTCGGTGTGATGGTGAAAACACACCCACCTTTAAAAATAAATGAGAATTATGTGGACTTCTTGCCTCATTATTCAATAGAACCAAAGTAGAGGACTGGAAATGAAGAGTGAAAGATCTGAATCTACAAATATCATAAGGACGATCTTGTAATGCCCACATAAGCACCACAGCTCTGCATGAGCTATCTGTTAAGCCATGGTTCTGAGTAATCTAAAGTGTATATTATTTCCTGTGATAGTCTATAATGAGCTCTGAAATATAGTTACTTGTTTGAGTAGTAACACAGCTCCTGTCTTGAGCTCTCCCAGTCTTTCCTCTACCAGGCGACGATGAACCGTGCCCTGCATCTCACCTTCACAGTGCAAAACAAAAAACAGAAAAAGAGAAGTCAAAAAAAAAACTTCTGAAAATAAGAGTGCAATCAGACCAAGAACACCAGCTCAGTCAGTGACCTCCTGATTTCAGTCACTGTGATTGTGTGTGAGAGAGAAAGAGAAAAAGAGAGGAGAGAGAGAGAAAGAAATAAAGAGTCACTCATATCACAATGGAGAAACATTTTCTAAATACTTAAGCAACTTAAATTTCATATGTTAATATTATTATAAAAAGCCACAACAAGTACACAGCATACAAGCACCCTAGTCTCATGAAGTTGGATGAGAAAAAGAGTCTGCAAAACGATGGTGACTCTGAAGCAGCTAAAATATCGTTTTCATTTTGTTTAGTTACTGCCTGGTGGTGTATATACCCTAATTATTAGTACCTGTGGGATCTCTGAAGATGGCCTTTGCATCTGCATGTGTGTGTGTGATACTCTTCAAGACGACAGCCATATTAGGGACCTTATTCTTAGCTAGCTGCCTGAGAGCAGCCTGGAGTGAGAAAGCAATAAGTCACAAATAAGCACCAAAGAAAACCAAGAGAATAAGAGAAAAGAAAAAGCATAAGTTGCAGCACAGCCTCAAGGCCATTGGTAATGAATCAAGCGAAAAGCTAATCAGCATTTGTCAGCCTAATGAATATTTAACACACGTGTACCATTAGCAGAGGATCGTTATGACACACTGGGCAAAACACATTAAAATTACATTAATAATCACTTTAAGGTGACTGATGACAACAGTGATTATGTTTGTGTTAATCATTTGGGGAGCCAAGATTCCTCATTTGTCCTGATTATTGCCATGGACTTCCACTTTATGCATAAATAAAAGAAATACAAATATTTATTGTACAAATCTGGATAAAAATGAAGAAATCTGCAGACTAATAAAGTTCTATCCTTAGCAATATTTTTAGCACAAACACTCAGATAAGCTCATTTGAGATTTCTGAGTAGCTCACCTTGCGGAGTACCATGACAACACTGTAAGAGTGCAGAAAGCAAGAAGGGTTCTTCTCGTCCAATCCCATCTCAGTCTTCATCACTGCCCACGGACCCCTGCTGAACTCCTCTTCCTCACTCACCTGAGAGCTGGAAACCTGCTGTGAAAAATGGACACCTTGTCTGATGAGTGCAAGTTTGGGAGTATGTTTGAGAGAAAGCGGACTTGAAAGAGCGATTCCACACAACTGTGAAAACTCACAATTTTTTAGTACCATATCATATTTTTCATATTATAATATAGCTATACATTCATAATTCTGTTATATGCTTTTGTCATTTTTTATTTTTAGCTTCAATTTATTTTTATTTCACTTGCAGTTATATTAATTTAAATTTTGGGTAGGTGATTTCGGAAAGGCTCACCCTCCCTTCAAATCACTCTGGAGTTTCTCTCCCCTAAAACTCCAGAGAGCTCCAGAGTTATTTCATTGAGTTGGCAAGACAACATTTCTAATTTTTGTTTGCGTTTTTTTTAAAGCCTTTTTTAATCTAATATTTATATTTATATATTATTTTAACTTTACTTAACTACAAAAAATTATTTTTAGTTTAGCACAGTTTACATACAGAACTTCTTAACCGAGCAACAGCTCCATGTGCAGGCGTCTGAGGAACTGCCACAACAATGTCATCAAGACTCTGTTCACTGGCCTACAAGACAACAAACTGAAATTAAACCATGCAAATGAAAATAAGTCAAAAATACAATTAGTCATTCATTAGAAAGCAGTGGAAATTTCCAGATTGCAGGTTACAGAACAATAATAAACATCAACAGGTTTTAAAGAGAAACAGCCTTGCACTGCAGTGCACTAAATATCAGTTCTGAGCAGTACATATTGTGTGACATTAACAATAATAATAAGCTAAAATAGAGCTTGGCTGACCTGCAGAGGTAGTGCTCCTGCCGGGCCAGGAAAACGACGTGCTTTGGCTGGCATCATGCGGCTCTGTGGTCTCTGAGGTGTCTTATTGGCTGCAGACACCAGCTGGACCAGATGATTGGTAAGGACAGGCGCGTTGAGAGCACGAGGTGTAAATGTGGACGAGGACTCAGTAGTAGAAGACACAGAGTGGAAAAGAGACCCATGGGGCTGCAGCGGGGTCCTCGGTGTCGAAGCACCCCTCTGGCACTGAGGCGACACAACTGGAGGCCTGGGAGTCACAGGTCTGGGGAATCGCGAGGCTAGTGTAGCAGGACCATACATGTGATTTGCAGTCCGCAAAGGGGTAGATGGATACATGGGGCCTTGGATGGTGGACACAAATGAGGTGTTGACTAAGGGCCGAGTAATTGACACGGAAGAGGTAGCGCCGAACCTCCCACGAGAGGACACTTCTGGTGCCAACGGCCTCCTTCGTTTAGCGGGTGAAATGTTGTCCAGGGGTGCAGCTGGATTATTTTGTGGCTCAGAAAGCATCTGAGGAATGCTATCCAGTTCCTCCAGATCCACATCCCAGTCGTCAAAGTCATCCTGAGGAGGGAGGTCTCTCTGCGGGACTCTAAAAGATGCTGGCGGTGGAGGGTTTATTGGGTTAGAGGAAGGTTGCAGGGATGACACAGGCGCTCGGAGAGAAGAAACGGAGGCAGAGATTGACTGATGGCAGGGCATGGAGAGATCTGGTAGGGCATTGATAGTGCCACATGCTGGTGTACGAAGAGTCAGAACAGAACCAGATTCAGATGCATCTTCCCTTTGGCCTGATGACAAGCTAACAGAGCTCTGCTGTACAGGCAAGGATTCAGATGATGGTGCTACAGAAGGAGCTGTAGAAGATGCGTGCTCTGATGGACACGTCCAATCAGCTTCTAGCAAATCCTACAGATGAGAAATTATGGATGACAGGATAACCAAGCAAAGGTCTGTGTGTGTGTGTGTGTGTGTGTGTGTTGTCATTTGTAAATAAAACTTCTAAAAAGGCAGAACATACCAAAATATAAATTATAGTCTGTCACTATTTCTAAGCTCATTATAAAGTGTACAGTTAACGTGCAAGTGGCATTACTTAACTATACTAACAAGCTTTAAATGCATTTTAAAACTAAAAGTAAGTTACATTCCAAACCTCATCATCAAACTCCTCTCCAACGGTGAACAAGCCCTTCCATTTATTACAAGCCTGCATTAACAAATAATAACTATCATCATTAATAATCAGCTTAACGTTACATAGTTGTTAGTTAACAAATTAGCTAACGTTAGCAGTTTGTATATAGCTTACCGTCGCTGTCATGTCTGTTCAGTTAATAAGAGCAGATATGAAACGCGACAAGCATCGACTGTTAACGTAAGCAACTATCCGTTGAAAGTTTTGTTCTCATTTGATACGCAGACATTGAAAAACGCCAAATATTCATCGTATAATCTCCGATTTTTACACCTTCGCGCCGCTACGTTCAAACACGCACGGGACGTAAGCAGGTCACGTGTTTTGTTGGCGCGCTCAGCACTGGTGGCGCAGCGCCATCTGCTGGATGTGTGCACTTAGAGTAAATAGCTATGCTGAGGGGGGGAAATGTCTCAATTTAGCCGAGATTATTGGCGAATAAGATATTACTTTAATTTACACTTTTTGCTAATAGCACCTAATACTAAGCAAATGGGATCTATTTTCTACCTCACTGAGTTCAAATTGTATCTGCCTTTTATTACAGCCACTGCTGCCGCTGAAGCTTAATGGATTTCAGAACGTTGAGTCAGATGTAGAGCACTCATAAAATGTGAGGATATGCATAGATATTTCTAAATAAGCGAGTCTCTCGGTAGCGACAAGTATAAAATAAAAACTATAAATTATGTGGCTAGCGAGGTTAAATTATTCATGAACAATGAATTAAATATAAGTCTACAAAACTACAGAAACGACAAAGCAGAGCTTATAACCTACATAAACTTCAGTCACAGATACATACCAAGTTAATGTTGACTACTAGATAAAAGGCGAAAAACGCTTAGTTGAAAAGTCTGAACATTGAAATGTTAACAGAAACAACTTTGTCAGTACTTAAGTTACTAAGCTAAAAAAAAAAAAACTACTATAAATATTAAAATGACAAACATAAGATTACTATAATAACTCAAATTATAACTGAAAATATAAAATGCCTATTACTATATTTTATTATATTACTATAATAAAAGATGCACTGCAATATTTATAAGTATGTAAGTTTATAAACAGTTGAGTTTGCTGATCTGCTGGGGCCTGTTTCATAAAACTAGTTTACCAAATAAGCCAGGCTTATTTCAGTAATTCTGACTTATTTCCACTTGATTTGGTTTCTGAAAGCAAAATTACCTTAGCTCAAGCTCAGTCACTGTGGCAACTTATGCTGAGAAACTAACCTGGTCAGGAGCAACTGTGAGGCTAAACTGAGCTCCTCTAACACGGACCAATAGGAACGCATTGATATTACCACTGACTCTCTGACATACAATTAGTTGACTTTATTATTAGTCCAAAAATAAACGTATACAGAAAATACACCATAAATAATCAAATAAATTAAAAAAAATAGTCTACAACCAACTGTATTTAATGTATTGTGCCCAAAATGTAGGGCAGGCTAATGACATTTTAACATAGTTGCTACTTGCACATTTAGTTGATCAGCAGTTTCTAGCCATGCAGCCTTTCTCTCTGAATTTATGACAGCTGTTCCTTTTATGGTTATTAAAACATTGCAATCTAAAATGGCTCTTTAAAGCATTAAAAACACTAACACAAAAGTTAAAATCACTGAATTAAAAGTTTAAATAATGACTACATTTTAACTGATAAGAGGAACTCATTTGAGCTAGTATGGCTGTATGTGTCATATTTAATGTCCAACAACAAATATTTTTGCAGAATGTATATTTTACTCAGAATTGTCTGTATAGCGCGCATGCACGCTCGTTCACTCACGTAAGCCTCGACCACTCCTGACAGCAAAATGGATATATTTGTATGACTTCCTAACATTTACAGATGAAAAATATACCTGTGACTAGTCAGTTACAACGTCCCAAATGCATTAAACAGATATATTGGCTGTTTGTCATGGTGGATCGATGTGATCCATGATCGGCATTAAGGGCAGCTTAAGAATAATCATGTACATCAAATTATCCTGAATCACTGAACCTGGAAAGAATTAATGAGATTGCTTGAATTTAAATTGTCGTTTATGAAACCGCTTTAGTCCAGATTGATTTGTTAGGTTATTTCAAGTCAGCTTTTGGACTTTAATCCCCGCTTTTCTTAGCTTCTTTTATGAAACAGCCCCCTGGTCACTTGAATCGGGTGTTAAAGGGAATATCCAAAATATATAATGTTGAGGGATATAAGACCAGGATGCTTATGCAAAGTGACTTGCAGACTAAATCAACCATAAAAACAAACAGATTTAAAGAACAGATTTTTTATTTTCCTTCCCACAAACAATACAGAGGTGCCATATTGTTAAAACAGTTCTAGAACTTCTGGAACTGTTTCTTGGCTCCAGCTGCCTTGGTGACCTTCAGGACGTTGAACCTCACCGTCTTGCTGAGGGGTCGGCATTCTCCCACTGTAACGATGTCACCTACGGTCACGTCCCTAAACAAATAGAGAACATTAGTGATATTCAAGAAAAACGTTCAGTAATCAAAACTTATACAAATACCTCCCAAACTAAACTACTAATAAATCGCTAATGCCTTGAGGGCAAAGAAACATTTTAAGCATTATCTGCTGCATCAGCGATGCCATAAGGCAGTGTCGTCAGAGCCTGACAGACTTGGAAGACCATCGTGAGAAAAACATCATTTGCAGCTCATCACAAGCATGTATTCAAATCCACAAAAACAACAACAAAAAAAAAAAAAACTTTGCAGCCCTTACAAGAAAGCGCCAAAGTAGAAATTTTACCTGAAGCATGGGGAGAGGTGGACAGACATGTTCTTATGTCTCTTCTCAAAACGGTTGTACTTGCGGATGTAATGCAAGTAGTCCCGTCTGATGACGATGGTCCTCTGCATCTTCATCTTGGTCACCACACCTGCAAAATGGTGACGACAAATAAGTTCACATACGCTGTATATCAATGGCCAGCATACAGAATCTTCGATTTCCAATAAGGACTAAGATACAACAAAATTAGATACAGGGAAGCATCAGTAAAGCCATTAGGCATTATCCTCAAAACCCCAAGGGTTCAGAAGACCATCGTGAGATAAAACATCATGTGCACCCCTGACAAAACTACAATTAGCTAACTACAGACTTACCAGAAAGAATCCGGCCTCTGATGGACACGTTTCCAGTGAAGGGGCATTTCTTATCAATGTAAGTCCCGGCAATAGCCTGTGGAAGTAAAGCACAAGAACTTTAGTAATTTGAACTCAACTGAAGTTACACAGTGGAAGCATATTCAACTGCATCAGCATTGCCAAAGGCAGTATCCTCAGAGCTCTCTTGGAGTCTAGGAAGACCATCGTGAGAAAAACATCATCTGCAACGAAAAGTTACACTTGTTCGCGAACACAAGCTCACCTCTCTGGGTGTTTTGAACCCCAAGCCAACGTTTCTGTGATAACGTGGGAGCTTCTCTTTGCCACTTCCTTCAACAGCAAGAACTCGCTTCTTGTTCTGGAAGATGGTGGGCTGCTTCTGATAAGCCCTCTCGTTCTGAAACAACACCACAAGCACAGAGTCAGTCATATTCCTGACAAGCTAATGCATGTGCTGGAAAGTTACAGAACACACAATTCTGATTAAGGTTTCCATTGGACATTCTGGACTATTAGTATATCCTCACCTATACCAATCCCGAAGAACATTCAGAGGCAAGTGTTTCTCAATTTAAAAAGCCATTTCAAAACACTTCAGGGATCTTATGCTGCATCAGTGAAGCCATAAGGCAGTATCGTCAAAGCCTAACAGACTTGGAAGACCATCGTGAGAAAAACATCATTTGCAGCTTCATGTCCATTTAGAGCACGGGTACAAATCCACAAAAAGTGTCTAGAAATGTTATAGAGACAACTACATGAACGGTATCTTTAGAGTTATCTTTTTTAGAGTCGGAAGACATCCATGTGCTATCCATGCCTTGCAGACAAATTCGGCTATTTTACCACATAAGACAGATTAAGCAGACAAAATACATCTATTTTATTTATATCACAGCTTTAAGCCAAATAAACAGTTGCATGTTTAAATAAAATCACTTTCTGTTGGTCGGATAAGACAAGGCCGCTCGCCTTCCCGTTCATCAATGCTTCCTACCCGTTAGCCGGAGACGAAAAACACATATTCTAGTCTCCAGTGTGATCCATTTCGCCATGATTGCATCCATGGTGGTCTCTTTGCTGCTTATCTACCAGAATCTGTGGCTTTACGCTCAAGTTTAACGTGAAACCAAACGCGTTTTCTCGACCACGCCGTTCAGACTCACATACCTGTATGTCCGCCATCTTCGCCAGCCGAGTCGTAAAGAGGACTACACATGCGCGAGACAGACGGAAGAGCGGTTTCCGCGGACGTGACGACACACTGTGGGTGGGGCCGAGAGAACGATTTGTTCTTGAATTCAGCCAAAAACATTTTGTCAGGCCTGTAATCCGTGGTTATTTAATTGTTTACATTTAAACAATTTAAAAATCGCTGTAACGACACTGTGTGCGTGTTGAGAAGGTATTGAGTTCTTTAATATTTCTTCATATTTCTTTACCAGTGTTGGGAAGTAACTAGTTAGATGTAATTAATTACGTAATTTAATTATAAAATAAAAGTTAATTGTAATCGGTTACAGTTACAGAGAAGAAAATGTATAGTTAAATTACAGTTACTTATGAAAATGTTAACGATTACAAAGGGGGTTAACTTACACTTTAATTTTTCACACACATCCACATGCAAATTTAACTTTCATAAATTGCAGTGACTGCTCTAAAATACGAGACACCAATGTTTCAGGAGTTTAGGACACAGAATAGGACACGTTTATTCGAAAATTGTTTTATTTCCTATTTGGGTTTATGTGTATGCTTTATTTCTTTAAAACTAACTGTTTTTTCCCCCCAAGGTATTGTTAGATGCCAGTGTTTTCTGTGATAGCTATGCAAAGATATGATTTCAAAAACAGTATCATAGCTACTAAACTATTTCTTGTTATGATTTATCTGTATTTATGAAATCTGTACATAACCTCAGAATGATCTGAAAGTAAGTCTGATTTTGTGGTGGCTGTGCTTTAAAATTAAACCGATGAAGGATTTCTAAGGTGACAGTAATCAGTGTTGAGTACTGCTGTAAGGTTAACCCTGCCTGCTTTACATGTTTGAAAATGATGATCAACAGTTGAAAACATTAGAAAATTAGAAAAGTAATCAAAACGTAGTCAGTTACATTACTTTAATAAAGTTATTGAAATAATTATAAATAATTACACTACTTATTACATTTTAAATAGGGTAACTTGTATCCTACAATTACATTTTCAAAGTAACCTCCCCAACAGTGATTTACAGTGATGTAAATAAAAACAAGTTTGTCTAGGTTCAAATTTATTATAAATATCATAACCTATGTTTGGGAATAAATTAAATTCAATAAAAGTATGCTCTGGAAGAAATGTCATCTTTAATGTGATTCTACACAAATGGGGTAAAGATAACCAGTTAACAATAGTCACTTGTCAAGTAGCAATAACAATAAATAGGCTACTAGTATTGAATTAACCCTGTATAGTCTGACACATGAAATGTTAGTCAATAAATAAATAATGGAACAGTTTACTGAACCTTTAAACAAAATTTAAAAAATAAAAATAAAGTAAAGTTTGCATGTGTGTGTTTTATGTTATAATTAATTCGTTTATGGCTAATAGTGTGATATAATGAGAATGCTGAACTCATACTCGAAGAGGAAAACACTTCTGAAGGAAATTACATTCTGAAGCCCAAACTGAGCAAAATATGCAATTTGGTGCAGATGCTGTTCTGCTAGCATGTAATATAATTGATGAGATCTTTATAACATGTCAAGAACGTTTCCTCTAAATCCCTATTATTATTTTTATTTAAAGTGTGCCGCATCAGACTCGCGAGAGACTTCCTTCCTGTCCGAAAATTGACGTCACGCAGCGGAAGAGTTTTCACTTATTTTCGTGCTAATATGGCAGCGCCGTCGGGTGGAGGCGATACGGGTAAGTGCCGCTTTCATGTTCAAATGATGATTTTCCGGTTCGTAACTCAGATGCCCGACAGAGTACCTGGACCGACGCTTTAATGTGTATTAGAATAGTATTTATCATGCAAACTGGGAGTTTGCTAAGTGCCGTTCACTGTCACAACACCGCTGTCTGAAACATGTCTGTACACATACCGATCACCGGACGATCCGGCGTTCAGACCTACAGATGATTAACGATAATGACACGAGCTAAACAAACAAGTGAGCCGTCTACCCAAACAACATTTTTGGTCATCACGAGCGTTTCAAAAGAATTTACGAGCATCATAGGCGCGTTCCAAACGGTCGATTTGTTCAGAACGCGCCTATGATGCCCAGAAATGCGGTCTTGGTAGGCAGCATGCTATTTTTGAGACACAGCCTCTGTGCCCTTGTGTTGGCTGTGCTCACATGCCCCGATACCGCGATGTTGTTGATTTCCAGAAGAGGTGACATCATCGTTTCAGTGCTGATCTGTTAGGAGGGGGGAGTAAACACTCATCATCACAGCTATAGCTGGCCATGTACAGGTCTCGAGATGGGTTGCTGTCGATTTAAAGGTATAGTTCACAAAAAAAATTGAAAAAAGGTCACCTTTGTTGCCTAATCATATGTTGTTCCAAACCTGTATCGCTGTCTTTGTTCTGTGGGACAGTAAAAGAGATGTTAGGCAGTGTAACAGCCTCAGTCACTCACTATTCACTTACATTGCATCGTCTTCCATATAATGAACGTGAATGGTCACCAAAGCTGTTATTCTGCCTAACATCGTCACAGGTTTTAACCAACATGAGGGTGAGTGAATGACAGTGTTGTCATTTTTGGATGAACTATTTATTTCAAATCCTGCTGCTGTATTAATAAAATAGGCCCTCCATTTGTGTTATGGCGGAGGTGTCCGATCCTGCTCCTGGAGGGCCGGTGTCTTGCAGAGCTTAGCTCTGATCCCAGTTACACACACCTGAACCAGCTAATCGAGGTCTTACTAGGCATGTCGGAAACTTCCAGGCAGGTGTGTTGAGGCAAGTTGGAGCTAAACTCTGTAGGGCAGTGGACCGCTAGGACTGAATTTGGACATCCCTGTATTATGGGGTCAAATTGATATGTATAAAGTGTGGGTGATTATGACTGAAATCTTAATTCATAATGTGAGTCATTTTTTTTTTTCTCCATAAATATACATACATATGTTGTTACATTTTTATTGATACAGGCAATTATTGAAGTAAACAATTAAATTGTCTGTAATAAAATAAGATCAAATAGATAACAAACAATAGAACATATAAATACAATAGAACACAAACACAAAGGAAATAAAGTGCTTTCATTTTTTTTTTGTAGGTTAGTCCAACTATAGAGTAGAAATTGAATAAAGTATTCAGTCAAAATGTATATTTTTTTATTTGTTTATTTTATTTCTTCTAGGGTTGTAACAGTATGAGATTTTCATGGTATGATAATCGTCTAAGAAAATATCATGGTATATATTAAACAATTCTTATCAGTAACAATGACTCTTAAAATAATAAGAACAAGTTATTTGAGTGAAAAAATGCTTTATTGCAACAAACTTGAAACCATTTTAATGAAAGTATTGAAGTCTCCCTTCCCTTCTGAAAAAATAATAATTAATTTTGTTTAAAAAAGCAAATAAAAAATAAACCTATACACCAATGTTATCAAATGAAAATTTAAAAACTTATTTTTGGCAAAGTTCTGCATAATAGAGGTATACTGTTAAAACATGGACAAACATGATATTTCTTTAAAATAATGTTTAAATAAATTCATTATTATAAAGAATATTACTATCGTTGTTATTAAAATTTGAAGTACATTGAACAATGCTAATATATTTGACATAATTTCAATCGAACTTTTATTTTGACGGGTTGTAGCAGACCTTTGAGTTTCAGGGTGTATTTGACAATGGTTTTTCTCAAATATAACTAGGAAATGTTTAAACCGTCATACCGGTATATCGTTACAACCCTTTTCTTCCCAAAATTGTTTACATTCACTGTGTTTACATGAATACTTTCCAAGACAGTAGTTTTTAATTTTGGTGAAATTCATGAAAACCAAAAGGGATAATTTTGTCCCCAACACCATCATAGACACAATATTTGGGTGTGAAATGGATTTTGTTTCCAAGCTGCTTACTTTAATTTCTAGGTATCTGTAATGCTCAAAATGCTATCGAGGTAGGCAGCTCACTAGTTTTGCGACACATCCTGTATGTATTGTGTTCATGTCAAGTGAAGATTTAAAGTCTTTTGTTTTATTTGAATATTTAAATATGTGAACTCATACATCCAGTGAGTTATTTATGATACGTACTTGAGGGATTTAGCTTTGTGTGAGACTCTTTCTCCATTAGACAGCTAATGCATATTAGTTTCTTTACATCAGCTTTACTCACCAGGAAACCGAAACCAAACATGTGCTGAATTATACATACACTGCTGAGTCATGTCACAAACAATATGGATGGTTCCACTGTCAGATGCTTATCTATTCCCTTTTAAGGTCACAGTGGTGGTGTTAATCCTGTGTGTTGACTTTTTGTTTTTTATGCTGAATATATTTTACATCCGAGTGTCTTTCCTCCTGATTTTGTATTGTTTTTAATTATTATTATTTCCAATATTTGAAGGCATTGGCAATGACCAGATAATTGCCTTGGGATCTGCTCTTCTCAATAAGTGAGTATCATCTGATCTCTCCTTCACATGTTCTCTTTGTTTGTTTTTGTTCATTACCTCGGCCATCTCGTCCCTTCTCTCACAGCTTCGTCTATGAACGAGTTCGTCGCCATGGAGACAGTGAAGCTGAATTAACTCGAAGTCAGCTGGGTGGTGTCGAGCTGTGTGACCCCAGCCATAAACGTCTTGCGCAGTGTTTGCAGCAGATTGGAGATGAGCTGGATGGAAATGTACATCTGCAAAGGTAATGGATTGCGGAAGACATCTCAACTATCTCTATGTAGTCTCCTGCTGTGCTCAGAAATGCCCACTGGATGGCAATGTGCTGCAACTCATCCATACCTCTCCGTTGTCGTTTTGATTTAGTATGTTAAATGACTCCACTCTTCAACCAACTCAAGAAGTCTTCATGAAAGTGGCCCGTGAGATCTTCTCTGATGGGAAGTTCAACTGGGGCAGAGTGGTGGCACTTTTCTACTTTGCATGTCGGCTTGTCATCAAGGTGAAGACCTACATAAGCTTAAACTCATATCGAAATGCATTGTTTTGATGTTTTAAATAGTTGTCTTTCTAATTCTTGTACTCCTAGGCTATTATAACCAGGATTCCTGATATCATCAGAACCATCATAAGCTGGACTATGTCCTACATTCAGGAACACGTTATTAACTGGATCAGGGAACAGGGTGGATGGGTAAGTCTTGACAGTGACTTCCTTAAAATCATGTGAAACATCGGGTGACGATGTAATATTTTAAAACGGACCACAATGACCTTTACCAAATCCAGTGATACTGCGATAAACAAAATGCACAAAACAACATGAACATTTAACTTCTGTAATGTGAAGCAGAATATCTAGGCTGTACTGTAGACATAGAATACCGTTAAAAAGTCATACATTATAAAATTATAAAGCCATACACGGATCATATATTTTTAAAGAAATTGACACTTTTATTTGGTATGGACACATTAAATTGATCGAAAGTGACGAAAGACATTTACAATGTTACGAAAGATTACATTTCAAATAAATGCTGTTCTTTATCTAAGGATTTGGTTGTATTGTTTGGCTGTGCAATTATTGACTAATATTTATGTCAGCATAATAATTATGTCAGCAAAAAAGACAAATTGAAACGTAATTAAATTTCTAAATTAATAATCCATGGTATTTGTTTAAAAAAGTACCATTAAAAGTATATTAATTTCTTTTTAAATAATGACTAATGTGTGGACACTAACATCAATTCGTAATTTCTTTTTACTTGGTGTCTGTACCACATGACTCACTAAGAGAAACTTTTTAAACCATTTGAATAAAATATATAAAGCATTTTAGAGGGAAAAAAACTAGTACGATCCTAAGAACTTAACATGAAAGCAGTTTTTTTTTTTTCTTTTTTTTTTCTTCTATTTAAAATAGTTTTTCTTTATCATGGAAGCAATCAGAAATTGAACCTAATACTTTCTGATAAAATATTATTAAAGGGATAGTTCACCCAAAAATGGAAATTACCCCGTGATACCTCATGTATATAACTTTATTCTTTCAGATAAATACAGTCAGAGTTATATTAAAAAAATGTCCTGGCTCTTCCAAGTTTTATAATGGCAGTGAATTGAGGCCAAGATTTTGAAGGCCAAAAAAGTGCATCCATCCATCATAAAAAGTGCTCCACACGACTACAGGGGGTTAACGAAGGCCTTTTGAAGTAAAGCGATGCAGTTGAGTAAGAAAAAATATTCATATTTAAAACTTTCTAAACCATAATCTCTAGCTTCTGCTAACTGTCGTACGTGGGTTCACGAAAGAGTGGTGTTCCAGTGGATGACGTAGGTGTAACGTAAGCTCTGGTGAGAATATGCTAATTTCACAAAGTTTTGTTTACATCAAAGGAAAACCAGTCTCCTCTTGGCTTATATTAAAATCCTGACATTTTTCTTTACAAATCCTAGTTTTGTATTTCTAATTCATGACCGGTATTTTGTTTTGCTCTCCTCTGCGCTTCCGTTTTCGTCACTTCTCACTGGAGCTGTCATTTGCTGGGACACCACTCTCTTGTGAACATGCGTGAACGTGTATGACAGTTAACGGAAGCTAGAGATTACAATTTATAGCGTTTTAAATATAATTATTTTTTCAAAAGTAAAGTAAATCTTGGGGTAATTTTCGTTTTTGGGTGAATTGTCCCATTAAAGCATTTTGTTTATTTTAGTTTTTTAAGTTTTAGTTTAATTGATTGATTAATTTATTTTAATTAAAGCAAAATATGTGGTCAAATTTGCCCTTTTTTCTCCCTCAGGAGGGAATCCGCTCCTATTTCGGAACCCCGACATGGCAGACTATTGGTGTTTTCCTGGCCGGGGTGCTCACCACAGTAGTGGTGATCCGTAAAATGTGAAAAGACTGGCAGGAAGGTGGAGAGCAAGAGAAGAGAGTTGAGACGATGATCAGAGGGTGAAGCAGACCAGCAAAAGAGAACAGAAAGACGAGGGGGAAGAGGAAAGGATTTGGAGTAGAGATGCAGGGAAAAAGACAAATAAGAGAGTTGAAAACGGCCTCAACTAATCGAAAGAGAGAGAGGAGGAGGAAAGAGTGAGAGTCAAGCATGATGCAGATGTCTCGAGCAACTCTTGTTACTCCTGAGCTTGTGCTCTTTCTCATCTACAACTTTAAACCTTGATAACATTTGCACTGAGATTAATGCGTAAAAGTTCAGGTTTAGGCTTGATTTTAGCTATTTATTTTTTAGTTTGGGCTTATGGGTGTCTAGGTTATATACAGGACTGTATTGGTATTTGATTTAATCTGTTGAAATTGTCTCAATGCAGAAATTGCTCATTGTTATTTTTATTTTTTTGTCCTACAGTCAAAATTACGTGCGGTAAATAGTTATTATAGTTTATAAATGGCATTAATATTATTAATATATTATTATTATTATCATTATGATAAAATAATAATTGTATTTGTCTTTTTTTAGCGCACTGTCATCTGAAAGGGTAGGAATGGGCTCAGACTGTATTCTGCTGATATTTTAATTTCATATCTCCTCCTCATCCTCCTCGTCTTTTTTTATTTTGTTTTTTTTCAGTCTCCTCTAGTTCTTCACAGTAGGGACTATGAAATGTCTGTAAAGTTGATTGTACTTGAAGGTTTAGCCTCTTAAGAGTTTGTGAAATGTTCGCAACAGCGTTTGAAAAGTGCAGCCAACCAATCAGCACTCTGGTTGTGGTATGTGGGTGTGTCTTCGTGAGGGAGCCCTTCCTACGACAGGGATGGACAATACTAGTGACTCTTAAATACATTGAACTTCTCTGAGCCATGATGATCGCGTTTTTTACAGAACCAAATATTTTCCTTTTCAAATTCCTTTTGGATTCGACAATCCAAAGACTTCAGATGCAGGTGCAGATTCTTTGACAAAAAGCAGTTGGCTTGAGCTGGTGCAAGGTCTTCTCAGTACTGTATTTTTAAGATGGTTAGCCAGACCCACAATCCTACTTTTACATGCAATTGTTCTTTTTTTATATACTGGTTTCTTTATCTTTTGGTTGTTTGGGTACAGTTTCATATTCTTTAATTTTTGGTTCTTTCGTTGACAGTGCCTTGGCCTTTTTATGATATTAGCCACCACTTTTTCATCTTTTTCTACATCTTTGTAAACTGGTATAAAATTGTACACCCTAAGGCAGTCTGTCTGCTGTGTGAGCCCACGAGTTTGTTTTGTAAGCCGTAAAACGAAACAATAAATTGTTTTTATGGATTTCAATATATATGTGTTGTGTGTGTGTGTTATGATTTTGGTAGAGAAACAGTTATTCTTTATTAAAATTGTCACATTTTAAAACAACAGTATAGGATCAAAACTAGGAAATGAACATACAGGAATTATGTAGTAAATGTTAAATAAAAACTACATAATGTTTAAGTAGCTCAGCTTCATTCGATGCTTTTTAACAGTTTCTAACAGTATTCAATAAGTTCACATGTATGATAGACACTTGATAGCTGTTTTTCCTTTACTGTCCAGGACCATTTCATACTTTAAAAACTTCTCTCAGTCTCTGGAAAATCAGTTGTCTGAAAAACCAATTGGAAGCATTTAAGCGTCAGCTTTTAGATGAAAATGTCTTTAAAATCATGAGAAACAAATTCAGCTTTTTGTTAACTAAATGTTAACTAAAACTATTGTTTTGTTAACTAAAATAAAGCCAAAACAATATAAACAGGTGAAAAACTTAACTTAAAACAAATGTTGCCATGACAACTGACCCACAAAAGTTTAGGTCACGGATCTATATAAATTATAGGTTAGTTATTTACTTGAAATAGTAACTTTTCTTACACAAAAACTGAAATAAAAATAAAGCTAAATATTTTTTGTTTTATAAAAAATCTAATAAAAATGGCAAAAGCACATAAAATGACTAAAACCTGAACTAAAATTAAGCTCAAAATATAAAAATAAATGGATTAAAAATTAATGTGTGTGTTTTTTCAGGTTACTAGTTTCAAATGATTAATGCAATAAGATCATCCGTGTAATATTTACAAACAACAATATTCAACATCTCATTAAATCACAGACAATTGGGACAACTGCAAAAAAGAAAAGTAAAGAAAAGAAAAAGTGTATTTTTATTGAATGACTCTAAAATACAGTTCTTAGAAAGGAGATCAGTGATTTCAAATTTTGATGAGGTAAACCGTACTGACATTGAAAACTAATTCATAAGTGCTTTGCAATCTTGACATTAATCATGAAATGACTCTTTGAAGGCTTGCGATGATCTTCACAACACGGCGCAACAAAAGACCTACATTGTTAAAACAACAAAATACTGAGAATGTAAACCAATAATACGAGAATGGCTAAAAAGTTTGGTTGACAAGAGGCACAGATGAGATGCAGGAATACTAATTCAATACAAAGCTACTTTGGCTGGAACAGAAAGCTTGACAGAAACTGATGGAGAGATCAGTCTCTAGTCTCCAGCACGCCCTCTCTGATCCTCCAGCTCCATGGCAGTTTGCAGTCGGGGCCGAGGGTGTAGCAGGGGTTGTGTCTGTACTGATGATAGTGGCTGGAGTCAAGGGCCGGGACACAGCGCAAAAACAGGCTGTTCTCTAGGACCTCTTTGTCATGGGGCACCAAGCAACCATCCTCTGTTTGCAAACTGAACACGTTCTCTGAGATCTACACGAGAGAGAAGATTTCAACCTCTAGCAAACACAAAGAGTAATACAAATAAGACGTGTTCTATACACACACACATAGTGTTTACCTGATCGCTGATTCCTCTTGCAACGTGGCCTACTTTCACCCCGGGCGTCTCCCGAATGTGAAAGCATTTCCCATCAAAGTCCCTAATATAAACATCCACCCCTGAAGAAACAAAGCACAGATGTGAGCATGGCACAAATAACCCTGATAAATGTCATCTAAAAATATCTCATACCAACAGCATGAGTGAACGAGACTTCATGTGGCTTAACGGTGTTATGTGCCAATATGTGACAGATTTATGAACTCTAGTTTATAAAAAATATACATGCTTAAATATGGGATATGTCACTAGACTTGCTGTTTTTGATAATATTAATAAAACTGCTCTTGATTTAATTTATTTTTTCCTTATTACTGACTATACATAAGTAATTACTTGGAAAACCTGAATAATTAACCTAATTAATTTCTCTAAAGTAATCAGGAGTTGTTCACACACCGTCAAAGCAGCGTGGCGGGGGTTGATGTTTGGGGGCGAGCCAGTCAGTGCTGAAGCTCTGGCCATCTTGTTGGCTGTTGTAAGAAAACACGCCTGAGCTAAGGTCATCACCAGGACCGAATGACCAACGCCCTGAATCCTGGAAGAAAAAAATAAATAAATAAAAAATTTGAATTTCAAATAAGTTGTGATTGGTTAAACTGAGTTGCTTTACTAGCCAACAACAGGTGATGGTTGTCAGGAAGTTAAACGTCACTTAATATCCTTCTAATGTATTTACTAGACACGTATCAGGTTATGGGGAAATCACAGGTCACCTCATATTCAGCATTCTGAACTTGATGCTTGGGTTTGTTTACCTTCTTGTCCCAGTATTCTCTAGTGGACAGCAGCTGCTCCTGTTGCTCAGCAGAATGCGGATGGGAAAGACTGCTCACGTAGAAATCTGCAAGAGAGAGTGACACAAGTGTTATATTCTGCAAAGCTACAGTTCAGATGGCTGTAATCACAAGCAAGGATATTGGGCCTCATTTATAAAGTGTGCGTATGCTCAGAATTGATCTTAGAGTGTGCGTACGCTTAAATCCACACCAACGATCATATTTGTCAAAACTGTGAGCAGACGTACGCTCTTGTCAGAGTACTGCAGGTTTTTGAAAATGTAAGCTGTTCTGCACTCGCTGTACTAAATGAAAGGATTTAGATGATGACTGGTGATCTTTTACATGTTAATGACATTAATTAGGAGTCCTTTACAAGTTCAAGATCATTTGCAATTCATAGATTTCACATCTGAAAGAGACGCGTACGTGCGTTTTCTGTACATATGTTCAGTTTATGAATCACCCGTACGCATATTTGAGAAATGATTGTAAGATCAATTTTAGGATGGTTTCTGCGCAACATTTTATAAACGAGGCCCATTGAGTTTGCATCCTCATATTTTTGATGCTAATTTTGGGATACAATTTTATATGTTAAGAAGGCATGTGCATAAACTACTGTATGAACACATTTACCAAATAAAATCCTGCAATCGCTTGAATGATTCACATCGAAAATATTGCTTATTCTACATTATCATTCAAAAGTTTGGGGTTGGTACGATTTATTTTTTAAAAGGAGTCTCTTATGCTCAGCATGGCTGTATTTATTTGATTAAGAACACAATAAAAAAAATTCTGAAATTTTATTTAAATTTGAATATACTTTAAAATGTAATTTATTGCTGTGATGGCAAAGCTGAATTTTCAACAGTCACATGATCGCGACATGTCACATGATCCATCAGAAATCATTCTAATTTGCTGAAAATATTTCTTATTATTATCAATGTTAAAAATAGTTGTGCTGCTTAATATTTTAGTGGAAAGTGGTACTTCTTTGCAGATCTTTTCAGTGTTATTTTGTAACATTATAATTGTTTTTACTCTCACTTTTGATCAATTCTTGCTGAACAAAAGATATAATTTCTTTTGTTTTTAAATCTTACTGACCCCAAACATTTGTACGATAGTGTGTTTAATAAATGAAGTGGCTTCAAATTCCATTTCTATTATTTTATATCATTTTCCCCAGAAGTGACAAAGGAAATCTGTTAATTGTAAATTAAATTCACAACTGGAATGGAAATATAGCGACTATGGGTCTGAAGAGCAGTGTAAAGCTGGCCGCTATGAATATGATGTGATCAGGTGGCGGCGGCTCACCTTTCAACAGCTCTTTTTCTGGCACTGTTGGTTCTGGCTCGGTCTTATTGATGATCTGTGGCTCAGGTGAAGTGGTCTGAATGTGGAACAGTGACTTCGGAGGAGAGTGGTCATCGTTTCTTGTCTCCTCTGTCTGTTTCCACTGTTTTACCTTGTCTGGCTTAGTACGTTCCCTATCACCCGCTCTCCTCTTCTGCTCTGAGCTCATCCACTGCAGCTCAGAGTTATCAGAGAACGTGGTGTGGTTGGATGTGGTGGGTGTGGCTGAATGGGCGGAGTCTGGATTCTCTGGCTTCCCCAGTGGCTTCTGATAGGTTCCTCCTCTGGCGGGGCTGTGAAGTCCCCCCACTGCAAATAAATGTATGACTTTTTAATTGGGTAACATTTAATATACAGCCATTCGTTTCATGTGTTTCATGGTTATTTATTGTTACCTTCTTTAAGTGCTTTAGCAGTTTTAACAAAGAGTTCTTTGGCAGAGGCTCGTTTGTTTGGATCTTTCTGCAGTCCTGATCTTATGACATCTGCTGTAAAGGAGCTGCAGTCACGTGGGATTTCCCTCACTGGCGGAGGCTCTTCTGCTATCTGTCAGCATGCAAACACAAACAATACTTTGTAAGTGTTTAGTGAATGCAAATCATGTAGTTACGAATTAAAATTAAATGTGGCTTATTTAAACTGTCTCCAATCGTAGCTAACCTTGAGGTATAGTGGGCGGGAATAGTAGCGGGTCCAAGGATGACAGCCGTTGAGCATGTGCAGAAGCATACAGCAGCTGCTCCAGATGTCTGCTTTTGAAGAGCGCGGCTCATTGAGCACCATCTCGGGTGCCATATGAGTTTCTGTGCCTTTCAGACCTAAACACGTACAAAATGAGTTGATTAATTTATGTATGTGTCTATGTTCACTTGAAATATACTTGAGGCTATAATGAAATGTACTTACTCTCACAATAACTGAGCCCTTGTTTGTCCAATCTCTCCGAGTATCCAAAGTCACACAGGAATGCATCTTTCCCATCTTCTGACAACAAAATATTATCCGCTGAAAATAAAACACAAACATGAGAACACAAAGTGAGCTAAAATTTAACTTACTGTAAAATACACAATGTGATGTACACCACCATTTAAAAGTTTGGGGTCAGTAAGATTTTTTATATATATATATATATATATATATATATATATATATATATATATATATATATATATATAAAATACATTAATTGTATGCTGCAAGGATGCATTAATTTGAAGACAATTCATTTTAAATGCATTAAAGAAAATCTTACCAACCCCAAACATTTTCTCCCCTTTCAAAACATCACAAGCACCCATTTCTGAGGCTTTCTGATTACGAAATAAAGGCTTAATTTCCAGACCATCCTCAAGAGCATCTTGTTGCATCAGAATGAAAGTGCTTCTGCTTCAAATTGATCATAATTTTCTTCTATTTCTGTAACCTTCAGCACACTGACAATAAACTGGATTAAATTACTTCTTTAACTATTGGTAAGATTTCAGAATGGGTGCAGTACCTATGAATATTGTACATATACAGTAGCCTAAAACTATAGCTATCTTACTATTAGTTTACATTAACCAGTAACCCGTACAAGCGCAAGCCATTTCAACGGCTGTTTCATTGCGTCTACTTTCACAATGCAATACTGTCGAGTCATGCTCAATTAGACTAGCAATGTGTATTTAGAAAATAAATGTGTTTGCCAGTGGGCACATCTCTTCCCATAAGTCTCTGCTCTAGAAGTGGCAATTGGACGGTTCCAGGAAAAGATAAAATTGGAGTGTGTGAGACTTTCGGTTTCTAAATTGCAAACCACAGCTTGTTGACTGTAGATTAAATTATTGATAATCAGACTATTTGGACAGCAGATGGTGCTGTAGATGTCAGAGCAGAAAGGTTTGTTTTACTGCTTGCTTGAAATGAACTGCCCTTTATCAATTTGAATGACTGATAAAGACATAAAGCTGCTCATTTATTCTCTTGTGTCCATCTGGATTATATATGGTCAGTTCTTCAGTCAGTGTCTAGTTTCTTTCTCTTGATCCCTCGGTCTCTTCTCCCTCCCCCCTCATCTGAACCACATGAGTCATGCTGTGGGAAATTCCCAGCCCTGGGTTGCTCACATTGTACTCTGATCTCCTTTCTCTCTCTCTCTCCCTCTCTCTCTCTCTCTCTCTCTCTCCACAGGTGCTGTTTGTCTCACCCCGTCCCCCGGAAAAACAACTAAAGCCAGCCACAAAAGACAGCATTAGAATCCACTTATATTCCTCAACAGCAAATCTATAGTTCATTAAATTGCTTCTGGCTTTACGTAACACATTTGTTAAAAAAACGTGAAGAAAAAAAAATTAGCTTACAGTGTTTTCTGTGGCAACTTTGAAAAGAACCAATTCATGAGGCAATTTTATTGCACACATATTACTCTTTTGTAGCTCAGGAGGTATGGAGTCCATCAGTTACAATAAACTTCAATGTTATTTTTGTATTTTTACATTTATTATGGTATTTTTTTCATATCATGAATAAGTATTTTATATATATTTTCAGTTTTCGTTTCAAGTTTTAGTAATAGTGTTATGTGCTTTTGTCAATGTTATTGGATTTTTTAAAAAATATTTCAATTTTTTAGTTTTATTAATTTCATTACTTTAACAAATTAAAATTAAAATGCAGTTTTGATATCGTGGCATGTCTGAATATACATGTGGAAATGTGACAGGGTCATTTTATTTCACACAAAAGTCTCACTTTCTTCCACATTTAATCTCAATTGCTGTTTAGAAGAAAATATTGCGATATTAAGGACATCTCACTTGTGATTTTTCATTTCTCTATGTGGTTTCCAAAGAACTGTGATCCCAAATAAGGAAGTGCAACAAAAAAAACGCATGTCCACTTTCCACATAAATAGCATGGGGACGTTAAATGTCAATATCATGTCATCTTTCCCCATAAGGGAAATAGAGGCAGTCTAGATTAGTGAAGAGAGGACAGAAAAATGTAAAATGCTCATGCTTTTGACTTTTTAAGACTCCACGTAGCTTCCACCCCTCTCAACCAATCAAATGCTTCAGTGGCATTTTTAACTATCCAGCCCACATTCTGGACGCACCTTTGATGTCCAGATGAAGGACGCGCTTCCTGTGCAGGTGGTTTAGTGCCCCCAGTACTTGCTGGAGGTAATGCAGGGACAGATCCTCTGGCAGGCGGCCGCGTTCCTCCACCAGCTGTCCTAGAGAACCTGAAAAGAGCACAAAATCATCAAACTTTTCCATCTCTCAAGAAAACCAGGACACCACATTTGTCAAATAAGGAACTAAGAAGCAGATGAAGGAATAAAGAGGTTGTTTGTTGTGTCTACAAAGGTGCTTCTGAGCACTTACTGGATTTAAGGTCCATGAAGAGGATGATGGAAGGACCTTCACGCACCACTCCAAAGAGTTCCACCACCTGAGGAGACTGCAGGGCACTCCACGAGCCCACCTCCTCACTGCTGAAACTCACCAACGGCACCTGAAAACACATGCATCTACGGATCAACAGACAGTAACTTGCATTTGAATGCCAGCAGTGCCATCTGCCGGAATAATAAGATGGACACAAAAGGAGGGCACAAATACCTTTTTGGCGGCACACACGAAGCCGGTGCCTTTGTCTTTGATGCTGTAGACCTCTCCGAAGGAGCCCTGCTTGAGAAACCTACAGCGTTCATATTCCCGTCCCTCCCTGTATTCAAAATTGACTGGTTGTAGCCCCTAAAAAAGGGAGATAAATGTTGATGTTAAATGACATGGATGTTGATTGGCCAATACCGTTATCCAGCCATATTACAATGAACAATATAGTGACAAATATAAAAACAGCTGCATGCATTACCCATTTAGATTACCTTTTCCATCATTTGCATACAGTACACAATAATGTTAATACATAATTTCGTTTAAATTTTTTATTTATTTTTTAGACCAAAAAAAAAAGCATAGAATTTTAAAATCTGAAATTTAATATATGGTTTTCTGTGTGCGCATGTAACTAAACTACCATCAAAAAGTTTGGGGTCTATGAGATTTTTTTTAGTATTTCTAATAGATGTCTCATACTCACCAAGGCTGCATTTATTTGATCAAAAATATAGAAAAAAACAATAATATTGTTAAATATTACTACAATTTAAAATAACTGTTTTCTATTTGAATATAGGTATTTTAAAATGTAATTTATACCTGTGATCCAAAGCTGAATTTTCAGCATCATTACTCCAGTCTTCAGTGCCACATGATCCTTTAGAAATCAGTCTAATATGCTGATTTTGTGATTAAAAAACATTTCTTATAATCATCAATTTTGAAAACAGTTGACAAACAACTGTAATATATATATATATATATCTATTTTTTTTTTTTTTCAAGATTCTTAATGAATAAGAAGTTAGAACAGCATATTTTATAGAAAACTTTTGTAACATTATAAATGTCTTAACTAGCACTTTTGATAAATTTAATGCATCCTTGCTGAATAAAATTATTCATTTCTTTTCAAAAAAATATTACTCACCTCAAAGTTTTAAACTGTGGTTTATATCTAAATTCTGTACATTTGTTCAAAAAAAAAATTTAATTTCTTGAAAAAGTAAAACGACTTTTATTAATGTTACTTAGTCATGTGCAGTAAATATTTATCCATCTTTCATAATGTACCTTACAATGTTGTGGTGGCTAAATAAACTACTTTGGCTTTTTTAAACAAATTATGGCATCTACCATGTTTATCGGTAAAGGCCATAATTTCAATACTGATGCAGCTTTAACAGTTCCTAACAGTTCCACAGAACAACTGAAAATGTCTAATTTCAGAGCACATGACAAGCACTGTTAGTGTGTGAAGATGTTTTTTTTTTTTTTAATACTGTTTGCTTATTTCTCTTTGCAAGGAAACTCCCTAAGCAGAACTAGGCTGGTGAGGTAAACATGAAACCCTCCTGAACACAAGAAAAACAGGAAATCAAGACCGCAAGTCAATTTCTGGCTGTGTGTACACATGCATGCATGTGTGCTTGTGTTTCTCACTCTCTCTCTCTCTTCCTCTCTGTATTAGTAAGCTTATGTTGTCTTTATCTGTATTCTCTTTCTAGAGGAATCAGGTTGCGTGTGCCTGTATGCCTTATAGGTTGTGCACTTGTATGTAAATTTGTATCTTTGCATGCAAGAGAACACATCCATGCATCACGCTCTTTCGGTATGAGTTCATACATGTGTCAGTTTCAACGTGCTTCACCGTCATGTGTTTTAAATGCCATTTCAAATCACCTCTTTGAACAGGATCCCTTCATTCTTGTCGCTCTCCTCTCTCTCGTCCTCATCTCTCTCCCTCTCCTCTCTCAGCACGTCTTTGACAAAGCCGTATGCAAAGCAGGGATCTTCGCTTGTAACAAAGTTCCTCAGGGCTGTAACAGCCAGAGGGCATTCAGTCTCGCTTCTCAGGGGAGATTTCAGCTCCTCGCTCTCTTGGCTGTAGCTCTGGCAGGAGGAGAGTCTGGGTAAGGAGGGCCGCCGGGACTCCCACTGATAAGAGTACGACGGGCCCTCTGTTTCCTGCACGGACACCCTCTCCGTGCTGAGGCCACTGCTGCTGTGCGCACTGCTGTTGTTGTTGCTGCTGCTGATGCACACTGGATCTCTAACCTGAAACAACAGGACACAACAAAGTTGATTGGACTATTAGAGAGAAAGCCACTTGAAAAGCACTGCATAAAATCAATATCAGTAAAAATTCCATTTGGACCTGTAAATGTGTCACTAATGTCAAGTGCTTCAGGCCTCTAGGGAGAGCTAAAGACAAGCTTTGTTTGACTCAAGTGTTAGCTAATCACTGAATTCCCTCTGAGACATTGTATAAACAGCTGAGACAACAGTCTAGTTTTAAATCAACAGGTAATTTTTATATGTATTCAGTTGGAAAACAGTGTGCTTCCTACCTAGGTAACACTTTTAGACATCAGCAAAACTACGCTGATAAGATACAGAGAAAACCTAAGGCTGTATCACATACACCCCTCATTAACCTCTTCCACTCTAAGGCATATTTTGGAATTCCGCCTGAATTTAACACACCCAAGTTTAAATATTCACCCTAGACACATACAGTGTAGGGAATTTAAAAAGCTAGTGTCATTGTACAGGAAACCCTTCAAATTTACTAAATCAGATTGCAAAACATCATAAATAGCATTGTATGCTTTTAAAATATTACGATAAACATAAAAAAATAGGCGTTTTTGTTTATTTTATTTTTAGAATCCTGTCTTTGAAAATCTGTGATTCAGGTTCTGTTTGCTCTGGGGACCTGCTGATTATATTGTTTGACTACACTATGTGCCAGTATCCACCAGAAAAAAAGATTTTTTCTCTATCACATTCTGAACAAGAGTTATTCAAATATAACCGAAGGGAGGCAAAGTGTCATTTTTAGTTCATATATGTGTCCTTTGGATTTTTCTAATGCTCAAATGCAATTTTTTTTTCTTTTTTTTTTACTAATATTACCCCAAAAATCCTACTTTTAATACATACTAAAGGACTTTACTTAAATACAAATATATCTACAAATTTTCTGTCAGTCGTCTCAGTCACTTGTCATTCACTTGGTACCATCTACTCGCCTATCATCAACAACAAACCGGTCGTGATCCCGCCCACCTGCTCCACTGATTCATTCATGGATTCATTGGCTGATTCAGCATGTGATTGGACTACTAGATAAATGATTGGCATGTGATTGGAGAGCGGACAACCTCAGCTTTGAACACGTGCCTGATTATGTATATAATCGTCATGATTAGAGGACCCTTGCACGCTTTGATGATGATGTGTAGATCGCGTGTAGATCGCGTGTTTCTCCCGTCGAGCGCATTTTGTGTTCTGGACATCCGCGACATAACAGTGGATTATTTACCAAGAGGAGCTCACAGAAAAGTACAAATGGGCTCATTTGAAAGAAAACATCCTAGGGTAAAGATGATATAGTGTTTGTGGCTGATTTTAGCTTAGAGCACCTGTAATCGAAGCAGAAATGAGACGTTTGTCTTTGTTTTTTCACAGAAATCATATTTTACTGCCCGATTCTTATGGAGATAATGTGAATTATGATGTTAAAACAATAAAACAAACGACACAGTCACATTTCTGAGAATGAGAGCTTTCTTTTGATGTATGATTTTTCTGTTTTGTGAGGTACATAAAATATATATATTCATATTTACATTTCTGCATCGCCATTTTGGGGGAGGAGCTATTTTGTGACGATTGTTTTTTAAAGCTTTATATTCATTATTTGTGTTCCATATACACAAATATCATTATATTCTGTGTAAAGATGAGGTTTTAAGATTTTAAATGATACTATATATGGGGTGATAGTATCTCCAGAAACATAAAAAAAATAGGTTTAAATGTAATGACGTAGCTCTTTTGCCCGCCCACGGGCAATCAGAGTGGAAGAGGTTAATTACGTAATGCCAGGGTGCACTGTGCTAAGACCAGTGAAAAAGTAGTAAATAACCATTTTTATAGTCACTACTGAACAGTATCAACAGAAATTGTGCCATTATATTAAAAATGCACTAATTCAGTCAATATTAGGTTGCGCTTTGTGCTTATTAGCTTCAATCTGTTATCTTAGCAAAATGCTAATGTCAAATTCTGCTGGATTCAACTGCTTAGTTCATTATCAGAGTTAACGTCTGTTCACACTAAGAACAATAACTATGATGTTAAATGTAATTAGCGTCTGCACCACTTTGACTGACAATGTTTTTACTGTTCATTAGCTGGAAAAAAGTGATTCCAATTATATCGTTCCTCTGTCATTATCATTTGAGCTGTGGTGTGGACTTTCTTACAGAATTAGAATGATCATTAAAATGTTACAACTATAGTTATCTTAATACCCTTGTTAAATCTGGGTCCGAGCGCTTTATCAGATCCCAAAAGAAAACTAATGGTGCTACACTACTACTGATAAAACCTTTTTCTGAATTGTTAAAATATTAGTGTCCAGGACAAATGCTTAGCCTAAAGATGTGTTTTAAATTAATTCTGCTCACTAATGGCTGTTGAAATAATATTGAGTCAGTATCGAAACAGTATTCGATATGTCACAATTTAACAAATATCTTACTCGACATGAACAACCCTTTACTGAGTATAAAGAGTATTTAGATAGTAAACATCACAGCAGCACGTTAAGTTTTGGAACGAAGCCATTGAATACATCTTTTATTGAACTCATGCCCTTCCCCCTCCTCTATGGTAATTATAGTTAATTCGGTCTAACCTGAATGAGAGATGAAGAAAGGCACTCGCCGCTGTCCTGTTCTGGCACTCCGGTGACTCTCACAGACTCACTCACTCGGCTGTCCTTCTCTCCACGTTTTCGACGATGTTTCTTATGGCGTTTCTTCCTGGGCCGACTGCAAGAGATGGTTCCAAGAAGCAACTGGGAGGAGATGCTAAAATGCAACCCGTTTTGTGGTGGAAAATATATGTCAGAGAATAAGTAAGTTGCCGTAATATATTAATTCCTGGTAATAAAAGAGAACATAATGGAACACGCGATTGTGTGACAGACAGTCACATAAGACTTTACCTGCCATTGGGGCAGAACTCCTGTGAATCCTGGGACTCACCTGTAAAAAAAGAGAAAGAATTTATCCCAAATGTATATTTGGATAACATCAAATGAGTTTATCTGTTTCAGCCTCAGTACTTACACTCTGCCTGTGCAATAATGGATTGTTTCTCTGTCCTCTGTGTCCACTCATGGTCAGCAGTTCCACGATACATGACTGTCCAGAGGATGTTCAACTGATCTGTTTTGTCCCGCTCTCCTCCTTTGCTCTCTGTGCGAGAGGTTGGGCCCGAGCTGGGGCAGTTGAGAGCCTTGATGTCCCTTTGGGCCATGTGGGAGAACGGGACAGTGGAGTTCAAAATTCGATGCATCCTGAAATCCTACGAAACAAAGAAAAAGATCATTAAACCATATTGCTCATTCAACAGTAGTATCACTAAACCTCACAGTGCTTAAATATGGTCCATTGTTCTCTTTTTGTCTCAAGCACACACACAGTTCGATCATAACCGTTTTGTGGGAAAAAGATCCCACACACCTGGCCTTCACTAACCGGTGCTGGTTTTGCTGACTGGCAGGGGGTATTTTCTTTCAAAATTCATTCAATCTTCCCTCTGACAGTGATTGGTCACAAAGCTTGAACTTTGTACCTGCTAAAGGCAACAGAGGACACTGCTCTCAGTGTTTTCAGTCAACAAAAAGACTCTATTCTTCACATTAACACTTCCTGCTCCTCAAGGTTGATCTGTGGAGCGGGAGGAGCCACTGAGGGCGAAACATGAGCCTTCTACTCATCAAAATGAAGGCGGGCGCTATGCGGCTCACACCACCGCTGATGCGTTTTGACACTGTTTGACAGGATGATGTTGTACAACCCACAATAAAATAAGATCACCACTCTTAAGAAGTCATTTTGGAACTGAAAAAGTCCTAATTTAGAACATTATATCAGAGCATTATCTTTGATGAATTACAAAAGTGAATTAGCTTAATTCTCACTACTTCATTGTGGGTACATGTGGGAGGTAAACGTATCAAAGCTCTTTTTTCCTTGTTTGACAGGTCTATGATACAAATCAAATTCCTCAAAAGGTGTGGTTCAATTTTTTTTCTTCTAGTTCCTCATTGTTTTGAAATACAGCAATGCTTTTGTTAATAGAATGTGGTATGTATGAGAAATAGCAGTTGCGCCTTGCCTTAAGCATTAAACTTTGGTCTGTTTTTTTTTACCTCTTTTAGACATGAATGTTGCCTCAAAGTGTGCCACTACATGATTTTGCCATGATTTCTGCCCCGATTTACAGTCTGAAGTAGTTGACGCTAGTCGCCAAAAGTGAGAGCCTATCTGCAGATTTGAGTTGACAGCATTCGCAGAAAATCACATAGTTTATGATAGTCTCAGTCTCTGTCGGTGGATATCAAACCTGTTTGATATTTAGATCTGATTTTAGAAGTTCACATAGGTATTGTTTTCATTTGTCACGCATCTACTAGCAACAAAACACATTTCTGCATTAGTTTCTCATGATCTCAACAATTTTAAAGTCTGGTAATGTATGACCTCCAGTTGTTTAGTGTATTATGACCGTTTTTTTCATCTTTGACTGTTTACAGAGTTGTTAAGTGCGTGATGCCTAGCATTTAAAAATCTGTTCAGCGTTGTATAGTGTATTCCAGCCTTTAGCAACGGTATAGCAATTAGTGATTGACCGATATCGATATTTTTATAACCGATACCAATTATTTGCATGTTTTTGTGCCCGATAACCGATACTCAGAACCACTATTTATTTACTG
The DNA here is from genome assembly GCA_036784905.1 of Acrossocheilus fasciatus. NCBI lineage: Eukaryota > Metazoa > Chordata > Actinopteri > Cypriniformes > Cyprinidae > Acrossocheilus > Acrossocheilus fasciatus. The sequence continues at coordinate 2,754,167 of JAXUIB010000029.1, read as the reverse complement.
TTATAAAGTAAATAAATAACTGAGTGAAGTAAGTCCATACTTCACTTTGGTTTTTCCTCCTTTCAGTCATCTTAAAAAAAAAAAAAAAAAAAGTTGAAAATTAACTAAATTTAATCTTCATATTACAACAATAAAAACATTTTATTTACAAAAAGCATCAGCAGCAACACTGACATTAACAATAAGCTAAATAAATGTAGAATGTCTAATGTTTTCAAATGGAGAAAATAAATAAAGGACAGGAGTCATAACTTCATTTTAAACTACAGTTTTAGGTTTAGAAGCTGTTTAATAGGCTAAGGAGTGAAGAATAATTCACTGGATAATTTTAATTCACTGAATAATATTCTCTGGAATACTGAAACATAACAAACAAAACATCATATTTTAATCGCATTTCTCAACTGGTATGTTATATCAGAATTATTCATATGTTTTTGTCATTCTAGATTATGAAATGCCTAAATTGCGATCGCTCGCAGAGATAATAAATAATGAATTTCCATAGATGTATTTAAAAAAATAAAAAAATAAAAAGTGACGTGACGTGGCCAAGTATGGTTACCCATACTCAGAATTTGTGCTCTGCAATTAACCCATCCAAAGTGCGCACACACAGCAGTGAACACACACCCGGAGCATTTATTTAGATGTGTATTAGTGAAATAATGGTTATATAGTAAATGTTAATATAATTTAGCGTGTTTTAAACAAGTGAATCTTGTTAAAAGTTACATGCGGTGGCCGTGCTGGAGCATTTCCTGAGCATCAACCGCTGAGTGAACAGCAAAATGAAAGCAGCTTCACGAGACTAATGATGAGCATATACAACAAAGAGAGAGAATTAAATTCAGCACTTTTACTTCCAACATGCGCTCAATCATGGCTGCATATTATTTAATTCCAGGCAAAGTTACTTCTTTATTGGGACAGACTGGCGGATTATCTTACGTGACTCCATGCATAAACTGCACATCAGGCATTTATGTAATACATCTAATTTGTGCATTAATGGCTGTTATATTAAATAAAGTTTACTAACTACAGCAAATCAAGTACCTGTGCACGCTGTTATTGTTGTCTCATCTCCCCTCAGACGCGCTGGCGATCCTGCGTGCAATTCTCAAAACACCTGCAAGATGGCGGCATTTATCGGTGAATCTGATATTATAAAACCAATATCCAATTACGGTAAAATGCTTAAATATCGGGAAAATATCGGTAAATCGATATATCGGCCGATCTCTAATAGCAATACGTTAAAACTACTCAGAACACCTTAGCAACTGCAGAGAAACAAGCCAGAATCACAAAAACACCTTAACAACTGCACAGCGCCCCAGAACACCTTAGCAACCACACTGGCATCCGCTCGCATTACTCTAGCATTGTGGTGGCTGGCCCTGCAAACAGCAACCACATTTTCTTCTTTCTAGTTTTAAAAAATGTGCAATCATTTAACTAAATAACGTTGCATCTATAAAATGAATCAAAGCGGCAAAATTAAAAAAAGTCACTTATTTGTAGTGCGATAATTATTCCAAAAGGCTTTCACAACATGAATACTCTAAAATCTGAACAAGCAAGTCTTTTTGTTCCATTCAGCTGGAAAGATCTGCACAGCCTGGAGAAACTCTGCAAGGTCTCACGCAGTTACAGCATGTTGCATCAGTGAGCCTTTACATGACCCCAGTTAATCTGTCCCACACTCTCCCTTTCCCCCTCTCTCTCTCTCTCTCTGTGTCTTATACCTCTACACTAAGAGAAAACAGGCCTCCATCTAAAACCAACGTCATCCGTGTAGATGCTGCCAAAAGCTTATTGGCTGCAAGGAGCCGAATCCTCCATTTTGATAGCTAATGGAGAAGCTGTTACATCATCCAAATGACTTCAGAGAGCACTCACAGCGCTGTGGGAAGATAAAAATCCATCCGACAGCGCTCCGTACATGAGCAATGGAAAAATGTTGCAAAGAAAGTCACGCAGTCGAGCAACCTGTAGTTCCTCAAACGTTCCTCACGCTGAAAGAGAGCTGCTTCACATGAGACCCCAGCAGAGACTGACATCATGAGACCGGCACTGCTGCTTACTGTCCTTTCCATTACAGTACAGTCATCTGCGTTCAATGATGATTAGCAAACACTCACCCATTTTAATCAGGCACACAAGAAAAAGCAGAAGAGAGAGAGGAAAACGTACCACTTTTTAAATGCAGCTTCAAATGCACAGAGCAAAGCATGAGAGAACTGGTATGATATGATCCAAACACTCGTTTACTAACACTATCACAGCCGGTCCCTCCTCTCTCTCTCTCTCTACACCTCTGGCTCTCTGCCATGTTGACAGCGGCTGCGCTCTGATTGGATGGAGCTGATTTACGGGAAATCCATCTCCATTTCCCCTCTCTGCGCTCCCCTCCTCCTCCTCCTCTTGAGGCTGCAGTCCAGCTCTCAGTAACTTCACCTGCCTGATAGCCTCTTATTCTTCAACTGAACTTTCTCTTGTACAAATAGATCCACGTCTATCCCTTCGTTTCCATTTATGTGTGTCTATGTTTTTAGCATTTAAAATTCTGTCATCATTTACTCACCCTCATGTCATTCTAAACCTTTATGACGGATTCTCTTTGTGGACAATAAAAGATGTTTTGAGCAACCAATGTTCTTTTAAAATATCTTCTTTTATGTTCCACAGAAAAAGTGAAGTCATAGGTTTCAGACTATATGAGGGTAAGTAATGACAGAATTTTCATTTTTGGGTGAACTATCCCTTTTTTTTTCTTTTTTTTTTTTTACCTAATTCTTTCTTGCAAGGCGACGGGCATTGCTCAATCAAATATTGACAGATTCTGCTGGTAAGCAGTGGCATTTAAAATGTCCAATTTGTATTTTGTTTAGTGCGTTGAACGCCTCATCAAATTGAGAAAGGTCAGATCTTGCTCATCTACTGTAACCTCACAACTCGCTGACGTCAAGTTACATGTCACTGGATTTCCATATCAAAGCCTACATCCAAAATGCTGTCGTAATATCCTACTCAATGTGCAAAGCGAAGTTCAATAACTAAAGTCCAAAGTATACTTTGCTTTTTACATGTACACTAGGGCATGCGTATGGTGCAAAGTACTAAGAAGTTATCCAAATATAAATGTTGCTGATGACAGACGAAAAAAAGCAATTCTCATAAAATATATGTAATAAAAAGTAGCAGCTAAAAAAAATGACTGTCCCTAAATGACTTCTATTTACACACCTTGCTTGTTTTTTGTTTTTGTTTTTTATAACTGGTTTGACTGCTTCACTGAATGGTTTTCAAGTTAGAAATAACTTTGTCAGCTAAAAGGTATGTCAATACAAATAAACAGCATCACTATTTTCTCTTTGAAGGAAATGTTGCTGAAACATTTTTCAGAAGTTAGACAACCATTCAAAAGTCAGTACGTTTGTTTGTTTGTTTTTTTAAAATAAGGAAATGAAAAATTCAGCAAGGATGCATTAAATAGATCAAAAGAGACTAATTATGTTAGAAAATATTTCTTTTCTTTCAAACTTTTTATTCATCAAAGAATTCTGAAAAAATGTGCTACAGTTTTCACCAAAATATTAAGCAGAACAACTGTTTTCAACATTCATAACAATAAAAAAATGTTTCTTAAAAGGAACACTCCACTTTTTTTGGAAATAGGCTCATTCTCCAACTCCCACAGAGTTAATAAGTTGAGTTTTACCGTTTTTGAATCCATTCAGCAGATCTCCGGGTCTGGCGATAGCACTTTTAGCATAGCTTAGCATAGATCATTGAATCCTATTAGACCAGTAGCATCGCGTTCAAAAACGATCAAACAGTTTCGATATTTGTCCTATTTAAAACTTGACTCTTCTGTAGTTATATCGTGTACTAAGATCGGCGGAAAATGAAAAGTTGTGATTTTCTAGGCTGATATGATTAGGAACTATACTCTCATTCCGGTGTAATAATCAAGGAACTTTGCTGCCGTAACATGGCCGCAGCAGGCGCAGTGATATTACGCAGCGCCTGAAAGTAGTTCCAAATATTGGAGACGGTTTTTTCACCCGGCCCCTCCTCCTCAGACTTGACGCACACGCAGGTTGCCAGATTAACGACACTAACAGGAACGAGCGCACATGCCGACGAATGAAATTAAATATGCTGTGTTTTCCGCCAACTGGCAACCCATGGTGCCGAAATACAATTGGGTAAACTGGCAGTAGGCGGGTTTCACAAACCATAACAAACACAGACATTCCGGGCCTGAATGCACATTTTCAAAGGAGAATAACTGTCTGTAGAATTGTTTTTCAGATAAACAAGTATGTTAACTTAGCATGTTTCTTAAATATCTGCAAACATATTATGGTATTTTTATGCTTTGGAAGAGTCAAAATCCTACATACAGCACCTTTAAGCACCAAATCAGCATATTAGACTGATTTCTTAAGGATCATGGCAAACTTGATGTTTTTTTGCTGTATTTTTGATCAGATAAATGCAGCCTTGGTATAAGCACAAGAGACTTCTTTCGAAAACAGCTTACTGACCCAAACTTTTAAATGGAAGTGTATTATTCACATAATAATCGCACATGTGTATGTTATTCAAAGCAAAGTCCAGCACAAAGTTTCACACTGCAAACTTTTTCTAGGCACATTTGTCACAGTCAATTAATTTTCAGGCTACTACAGAACCGGGAGTTATGCCACACCCTGCATCTGTCATTTCTAATTAACAGTTCAGGGAAATGGTGCGGTTTGGCTTATAACGCTCAGACAAAATCTCGTTATCGGACGTTAACATTTCATCAACGCATCAAAACTCACAGCCTGTAATTATCAACCGTTTTGAAAAAAAAGTAGACATGCAGGCCAGGTTCTGCATTTTTTTTAAATGTCGAAAGTTTTTTTGCAGAAGTGAGAACACACAGCTACAGGCAGATGAGGAAGAAAACACAAAATGACAGACAGTGGATTCAACGATCTATGGCATACAGAAGTGTGGATGTTTCGGGCAGCTCAAACAGGAACAGTGTTGTATTGAGGCCAGGGACAGGGCCGAGAAGAAAAACACACATGCTAAGAGGTATAATAACAGCCTTTTACCACTGAAGTGTGTGACAAAAAAAACATTGGTTTAACCTTCAGGAATGTCCACTTCACAATGACTGTGTTTGTGTTTGTAAGACCAGACATTAGGCAATTACACAGTCTTTATCACTTCATAGACAAAAGGTACTGAGTGGCAAAACTGGGGTTTTCTTGGAAAAGGTGACACTTGGGTGTGCGTGTTTGTATAGGAAGCTCCATCACTTTTAAATGCTATATAACCTTTAAAACTACTGCCTTTTCACTTTACACATTCAAAACGATGGTTGAAAGTGCAAACTGGTTGAAGCATGGAAACCAATTTTCCAACTTCGCACAAGACACTACAGGTGAATAGGGTAAATCTAATAAATATCAGCCTATTTTCCCAGTTAATTAAATCACATTACATTGTTGCATTACAAGTTTTCTGAAATGTTATGTTTACATATGAAAATTAGGAAATATCTTAAAAGTGCACTAATTTGCATACATTTCCAAAACAGGTACAGAAAATTGGATAAATCCAGGTTCAACATTCATGATTAATTTTGTTGACATATTAGATCAATCACTCCATAAATCAGAAAATACTGTCAACAGCCAAGAAATTAAAAAAAAAAAAAAAAAAAATACCTTGTTTTAAGAATAAAATTTCATATAAATCAGGCGAATAATAGATGAACAACCAGCTTGGAATAAAGACAGGAATAAAACTTGGAGTAAATACAGGAGTAAAGCTTGGTGTAAATGAAGTGGAGAATGGAGATAAATGCCTCAGTGCATGAGTGAAAAAATCATTTTAAGATAAATGCCTTTCAGGTTACCTATTGCAACTGAAATCTGCAAATGCAAAAAAATAAAGGGTAATAAATTAAACACTTGAATCTGTATTTTGGATGCTTGTTTTCTACTAGTCTGAAAGAAGATGACGTGTTATGGAAACAAAATAGCCTCAAAACTGACCAGTGCAGGAAGAAAAAAAAAAACATTTTTGCTTGTAGTGTATTGCCTTAAAGGAAAACAGATTGAAACACACACACACACACACACACACACACACACACACACTGAGACATTAAGCAGTGAATCACCCACGCCCCCACACATGAACAAGATGCTTTTGGCCTGAGTAAGTCCTGCTAAAGTCTAAACTCAGGGACCAGAGGCCTGCAGGTTCTGGACCTGTTGCTCAGCACACTGCAAACAGACTCCTGAATACCTGTCAGGGGCCCCTCTGCACTTTTGCCACCAAGAGACACACAATACATAAAAGGCTGTTGCTATGACACACTACTTCCATCGCATAACATAAATGCTTTCGAGGACAGACATTAAACGCCTGATAATAGACTTTTTCACTTATGTATACTGCATATGAGGGGGATATGGACTGTACTACGGTATATCCTTACACACTCCAGGCAAATGTAAAAGTTGAGCAACTGAATACATGATGGCTATTTAATTAACGTTACATATAATATGAAGCAAAACATAACTTTTTTCTTACATATTTCACATCCAAGAGATTTGTGCAAGAAAATTATTTTCCCAACTACTTTATTTCTTAATTATCTTTTAGACATTTATATTAACAATCTTTTGAAAGTCCGTGAGTTTTTGCATGAAGAAAAGCGTTAAAACATTTTTAAACGATGAAAGGCAGAAGCGTCTAACTTCCTCCTTCTCGGCTCCGCCATTTCGCTCAAAACCAGGAGAGAAAATCTTCAGGGACGGAATTGAGTGAATTAAACTCGTGTCCCTATTAAAGACAAGCCGTCGCGACAGACACTATCAGGGTAATTCAGTAAAGTTAAGGGGACTTACCTTAATTGTTTTTAATAAGACAGGAGAATGTGTCTTGTGTCGGACGCTGTCGAGCGGTGTTCTGATCGCTTTGAGACAGGAAGACGAAGGATGCTTGTCAATTGTTAGTACGCTGCCTACATAGACAGCATGCCTGGGCAGCACAAGCGCGTTCACGCGGCTGTCTAGATAGGCAGTGCACTAGGTTTTCAGACACACGAATGTGACATCAAGGCTGAAGATTCATATTGAAAGTAAAGTTTTCTGAAAGCAGTTGAGGTTGACGTTAAATGGACAGATTGACTGTTTGTATCAAAACTGTTTTGTGAATGTTAATGAATTAAAACGAAACTGAGAAAAATGCAATAAAATAATCTCAATGTAGAACACTTTAAACTTTCGTTTTATTCACTTGTTGAGGTAGTCTGAGATATTTTTATAGGAAATAATGTAAAAGTGACAGCCTACCCACTCACCCTGCTGAAAAAAACAATAGGACCCTGCCCAAAGCACAATAGAAAATGTAATGTTTTAATGGTTATAATGGGAATTGTATTGGTTTTAATGGAAACTGTAATGGTGTCTACTGGTATGTGATGGATTCTATTGGTGGGATGTTAAATCCTTTTGGAAAAATGCCCAAAACACACTACAAAAAAGAATTTTGTAATGGTTTAACTGGAAAAAGCTAATGGTTCATAATGCTATTTTAATGGAAACCATTGGAATTTCTGTGATGGTTTCTATTGGGCTTCTATTGTTTTGTTTTTAGCAGGGCATACCTGTTCAGAAATTTAGGACGGTTTCCACTGATTATCTCACAGCATTTGAACTGCGCTGCGGAGGCACATCAGTGGTTTGAAAAAGCATTTCATTTTAATTTCATTTTTAGGAAAATAGCATTTGTTTATTGAGCTTCTGTGCATAAATCTACAGTTTTCAGTAGTATAATGTCAATGTTTTGGTCTACAGCACCATCTACTGGTGCATTGACATGCACAAAAACTGGAGAAAGAAACATCCCATGAGAGGATGTGGAAAAACTTGAAAGTAATATAATTTTGAAAATGGGCCACAGTCAGCCAGCCTGGGAATCCTGAGGAATGTTTTTAACTCATGTCCAACTTGACGTAACTGTTTCCTTTGCCTCGTCCCATTTTAGGTAGAATAAGGAAATGGACTGGATTATGCAATTTTTAACATAAATGTTTCCATTTCATGCATTGTACCGAATTTGGCCAATGGCTAGTTTTCATCCACGGTCCCTTGGCAGGTAATCATAATCACAATTAAACATAAAAACAAAACAACAAAAACATACAGTACAGTAATACTTATACACATCATATCAGAGCCACACCATAACCATGTCAGTGTTTACAAAGCTGAGTTGATTTTAAGTAAGATTTTAGTTTCAATTTAAAAATGTCAATAGATGTGCACATCCTTATGTCTTCTGGTAGAGTGTTCCAATGAGTAATAGCTTTCACTGAGAAAGACGATGATCCAAAGGCAGAGTGACGAAATGAAACAACACAATCACTAGCGGATGATGATCTAGTAAATCTTACAGAGACTGCAGAGCAAAAGTGCATAAAATCACGAAGTATGGAAGGGGCCAAACCATTTAAAATCTTATAAAACATACATAAATTCGAGAAAAGTCTAAAGTTGTCAAAGCTCAGAAAATTGTATTTCTCCAAAACCCTACAATGGTGATATTGGTTAGACTTTTTGTCCAAAGTTTTTAGAGTCTGTTTGTAAAGAGATTTTAAAGGTTTAACAACAGTTTCTCCTGCTTGACCCCAACATGTCAGACAATATGACAGACATTTGTCAGTTTTGTCTTATCGGAATGACTAAATCTATTATAATTTATACTGTGCATTGAAGGCCTACTAACCTAGTACCTATACTAAATTTACATTTGTTTTTAAAATATCTTGTAACAGTGCATTTATTAGTGAAATGTTTGAATTATCATATTGCCATACTATTACACTAATGTTGTTGTTGTTTTAATTTAGTGCAATACTGGAGAATTGAGAGTCAAGAGATTTCCACTTGATTCAAAGTTTTTAAAAATTTATTTATATATATATATAGAGAGAGAGAGAGAGAGAGAGAGAGAGATTTTTTTTTTTTTTTTTTTTTTTACTTTGACAAGCTTCTGAGCCAATAGGATTTTGTTTTTCTGGCACCAGAGGGGGCCCTCGCAGTAGGCCAAAGACAGCTGATACAAAGAATCACATGAATGATAAATGCTATATGTATATACATGATGCAATAAAATAACAAAACAAAAATATATTAAATAACAAACTGAGTAAAATGCGTATTGCCATTGAAATTATGCGGTCATTTATAAACAGAGATTTAAAAGGTTTATATAAAATAGCGCTAAACCACATTTTAAAGCGGATGCGTAAATTTTGTAAAAGTGTCCAGAATCCTTTTTTACAATAAATGCACGGTACACTCTGTCATTTATGCTAGTATGAAGAACAAACACCAGCGATAGTTCAAAGGCTTTATTCCAGAGCCAGTGCGTTCAGAGTACGACGCTCTTATGTGATTGGACAGCTAGCCCATCAATCAACAGAGGCGCGCTGCCATTGGCCTATCGCTCATCCGCTTACTTCACTGGGCGTTTCGGTCAACAGAGGAACAAGTCGAAACGCAGGAGACGAGGCGAGCTGGAGAGAAAATGGCCGACAGATTCTCTAGATTCAACGAAGAACGTGATTTCCAGGTAAAAAAAAATGCTACAGGAGCTGCACGTATCCGAAACATATCGGATAACCGTGCGTTTTGTAGAGCCGTGCATTGTACAGTTTGGTATTGTTTGTTTGAGCCGCTGAGCTAGCGCTGTCTCTTGACACTGCAACAGCGCTATCGTCCCAGCTTAGCAGCGAAAAGCCCAGTGAGCTGTCCGTGTCGCCTTCCAGGTTACCTCATACATTTTTAAGAATTTCCAATGAATATCCAGATGGCCGCTGAAGTCTGAGAAGTTCCGTTATTTGACCCCCTTGTCTTTGACGGGATATGTTGTTAATTTGAGAAGGGTTTTTTTTTTTTTGACGCTGGTAGGATGACCGCAGCTGGCCTGGCATTTAGAGATAAACGCCTCAGTCAGAAGAATATGAGCAAATATATCATTTTCTAACGGCCATCCACTGTAATATTAATTATTTGAATGTAAAATGTTTGCTTTTACTTGTAAAACTTCAGAATCAAAAGCTGAGTTTTGTAGTTAAAGCTCTTTTTAGTCAAAACTGTGCTTTAACTTTGCTAGGACGTTAGCCGTGTTATCATGTCCTGTGTATGCTCGCGGTTTTGGCTATATGTGAATAATACAGGCATTGTTTGTTTTTGTTTTTGTTTTGTCTCAGACTGACTCTCGTCTTGCACAATGGCATGTTTGTGCTGTATTTTGCATACCTGATTTGCAAGTTATGCCAGCTTGCATAAAGACTACTTTCCTGTCAGTTACAAGGTCTGTAGTATTGATGTGATAAGAGAGGTCCGTTGCTTATTGCATTTCGAGATGTAGACCTCCTTGGGCAATGCACAAGAAATATTTTTTTCTTGAGGAACAGTGTTATTTGTTATGAGGGTTTCTTAATATAATTCTTTATGGTTCTTTTGGGAAGGTTCTCTGCTGATTTATCTAGAGGCTGGGGTAGTTTTGCCCCACACTGATGTGTAGGCAGATGGGCCATGTTGTCCAGCCCCCATCTGAAAGAAGGGTTTCTAAAACCACCCAGTTGGGCTGTGCATGGAGTATTGGCAGGAACAAACAGGCTTTTATTAGAGTGCCCACGAACAGTGTGAAGCCCTTAGTTTAGATTAGAGCCAGCAGCCAACTGAGAGCTTTGCCTTGGCAATTTGTCAGGGGCTGGCGACAGAATTAACAGCATTTGTTTATTCTTTAAACAATCGATAATAGTGTTAGGTTGTTGCTGTTTGAAACTTTTTTATTTTTTAGAACCAATGTCCAGTTTTACCAGCCATGTTAGTTTGGAGTTAGTAAGATTTCAGTGTATATATATATAACACAACATTTGTCAAACAGTAGAGACATAATATACGTACATTTTCTGTTTCAGGTAAAAGATGTTCTTTTGAACTTTCTATTTATTTAAAATTCCTAAAACATCAATCAGTCTTACAACAATAATATTAAGCAGCACAACTATTTTCAACATTATAAATATTAAGCAATATTTTTTGGGCAGCAAATCAGTATATAAGAGTAACCTCTGAAGGATCATGTGACACTGAAGACTGGAGTAATGGCTAAATTCGTTGAAGTTGTAATAGTATTGCACAGTATTATTGTTTTTACTGTATTTTTTTAGCAGCCTTGGTGAGCTGAAGAGACTTATTTTAAAAACAATACTAGGCCTGTCACGATAACAACTTTTTGTTGTGCGATATATTGCCCTAAAAATAATTGCGATAAGCGATATTATTGTCATTTTAAAGACCATTTTATGTCACTGAATATATAATCATAATTTAACAGCATAATAATGGAAGAAGGCCTACACACTTCCAAATGCCAACAAACATTTAATTCTAAAGAATATTTAGATCATGGAAATTAAGTATCAAAATATTAGATACCTTTAAAAACTTAAATATTGAATAAACATTTAACAAAAAGTGCAAAGTAACAAGTAGAAAAAAAGAAAAATGCACAAAGAACTTGTATGGAGATTTTTCCATCTACAGATTTTTTCCCTGACCTTATTTTCTCTTTAAATTTAGGGTGCACACTATTGCTGAAAAACACAATCACTACTTAGCAGTAGGGCTGTCGCGGTAACCGCAATACCGCTCTATTGACGAGCATAACCGCAGAGGAATGCAACAACCGCAGCAACCGCGATATTTCAGTGTTTTCTTTTTTGTAAGGTTACGCCCTTCTTGTTTTACACTTCGTGCATGTGTACTGAATATTAGTAATGATAACAATGTGTGCCATGCTGATTTGCACAGAGGCTCAGTAAATTTGAACTTAAGCCTAAACAGACAGCGAAGGAGAGAGAGAGAGATCGACTGAGTGCGTGCGATTAACTGCGTCTGTCCTTCAGGCTGTCATGTATATATTTGTGAAAACAGGTTGTCATGTCCAAGGAAAGCGAAATCTGTCTTAGCATCGACGCTCTGCTGGTCAGCTGAGCCTTTAAAAGTGGCGCTCAAAGTTAAAATGATTTCAGCAGTGTGCTTCATTACAAATCTCTGAATGAATCAGCGCTTTTGAAAGTGTAGTTGAATGAACGGTTTAAAGACTCACTCAAAGACAGTCTCTTGACGCCACCTTGAGGCGAAACAATGAAACTGCACTGACTGACAGCCGTCTAGAACACGCAGCTGAAATATCAACAGAAAAAGTACCTTGTCAGTCAGATTCGAGGATCAGAACTAACTGTATGTATATAGGCTAACAATATACTAATGATCTTATTGTCAGGTTTATGTTTTGATTTGTGGACCGTTATTTTGTCATTCTCTTCTGTTTACTTCAACTCGATTTAGTTTCGGTTTGATTGGTTTCTGAATATGTCCTCCTTGCATCGTTACACATACACACACAGATTTATATATATATATATATATATATATATATATATATATATATATATACACACACACACACACACACACATACCGGTACATATATGCGGTGATACCGCATACCGTGCTATTGAGCCACTCAAAATTACCGCAAGGGAAATTCCTTAACCGCGACAGCCCTACTTAGCAGTCAGATGTCTGTATGCACAAAGGCACAGACTCCTAAACGAGGCCATATCTGCAGATGAAACCTTTTTTTGTAGAAGCAGTTTTTAAATTTGAACTAGCAACACATGACTAAACCACGTTATGTACGAGAAGCTGCAAAAGACACAGGCGCAAGTGGAATGTACAAAACATGGTGACATTAATTTTTAAGTAAATATAATGGGCGATATATTGAGTCACCAAAAATGATTGAGGTCATTTACATATATTGCGCGATAAGTCGATATATTGATTATTGCGACAGGCCTAAACATTGCAAAATCTTTTGAGCGGTAGTGTATATTTTTACTATTCAGATATATAAAATAACCCGCTGTGCACATAAATCAATAGAAATGTGTTCCTTTGCATGTGCACTGTCTCTTATTTATTTATTTACTCATTCATTCGTTCATTCATTCACTTGGTTTACTGTAGGTTGGCCCTAAATAAATAAAATTCACAACAAATATTAGACACAGTATTTGGAATTAGACAGTGTCGATTATCTAATTGAAATGAAATGCAGAGCTTTGCATTCACCGTGCATGTTAGTGAACCACATATATTTATGGAAAACTAAAGTCTGAGTTTATTTCGAGCATTAACATTTACAAACTGCTGTGAGAGAACAATGACATGAAGAAGACATGAGAAGTCTTCAAATGCATTTAAGAAAAAGCTCTTTGTCTTTGAACATTTAATTTTTTGACTTTGATTTTGACAATCGGTTAAACAAATTTTAGAATTTTAGCATGTTAAGCTTCAGATGGTGATATGTTAAGGGGACTATAACAACTAAGCCCATGAAATGTTGGAAGACTGAAAGTGAATATTAATAGATGTCCTACAGAGGTCACTTTCAGAAATTCATAACTGTGGTCATTGTTCTTGTTTTCCCTTTACGTTTCCCTTTACATCTCTGTCTTAGGCGAGATGATGCATTGTGAATTAAAATGCTTTGTGTGTTTACCTGCTTAGTATGTCTATCTTTGACCACAATGCCTCTTGCTGACTGTGGCCAGCATACCAATGTGCTGGTCTGTGTACTTTCCTTTCAGGTCTTGATGCAGTGGTCGGTTTTGTATGCGTGTTGCTTCACCTTTGTGCCTTTGGTCCATCTTTATTCATGAGGTACGTTTATATAAATCTTTCGTTTTAGGCAACAGACACAGTCTGACAGTCTATGACACAGGTTGGTCTTTGGTTGACTCTAGGCATTTTTCACTTGCAGTGTCTGGCAAACAACCGAATGCACTGCATTATATATTTATTTGTGAGCCTGAAGAGGCTAAATAAGTCCACAAGTATTGGTTTGAGTTAGACTCAAGTCCATCCATGTGAAGACTGGGCATGACACCATGCAGTTTCAAATGGATCGGTTCAGTGTTGCAATGTAGCTTGCTCAAGGCTTTGATGTCTTTAATTGGGTGATAGAGTGGGATTGTTTATCTTGGCTGTGGTGGTTTCTCTCTCCTTGTTTGGTTGTGTTTTTTAGCTGCAGCACTGAGGTGTGTGCAGGATCTCAGAGATGAGTTGCAGAACTTGGGTTGTAAGTTCAGCTTACAGTCTGATGAATCACGCTACGCGATCTGAGCCACATGTTCTGCTTGGTTGATCCACAACAGACAAACTGTCAGTCACATTTCTGCATTGTGCTCCTGTCTTGGCTGCAGTTAAACAAGGGCTTTGTGTGCATGCTGAAAAATGAAAGTTAATTTAAAACCCCTTCTATTTCTTTCCGCTTAGAGCAAAGCCTCCATGTTGATTTCTTCTCTCTTGATGTATATCGATGTGCCCCATGCCATATTCTCTCTCAGTGGTTGTCCTTTCTGTTCAAAGTTCTGCTGATATGAGTTCAGCTCTGGCTCCTGAGGGGTCTGGACTCAAACTGTCACTGATCTTGCTGTCGCCGGGCAGATGTCTTTGCTACCAGCAGACGGGATGAGAGTAAAATTCGTGCAGGATGGAAATGTATTTCCCAGAAAGGTCTCCCACAGGGGGTGTCACCGTCTGTCTCTCATTTCCTTCGGGAATTATTTCTCATAATTGGGGATTGATCAGATCTTTTAGTCCCAAATTGAACAGCTGTATTTTTGGGTGAACTGTTCCTTTAATATTACTATATACATTTTTGTTAATTATCTGCAATCCAAGTTACATTTTAATTTAGATTTTTCTGCAGAGTCACATGTTTTTCTAATACACTCTCACAAAGCAATGAGTTAATGAGCTGTTTTGATTAGTGATGACTGCAGAGTTGTGAGAGACATGGAAGTTGTATGTTGCCATGGACAGCAGTGAAAAATCGCATATTTGACTGCGCAATGCAGCAAATGACCAATCAGAGTTAAGTATTCTAGAGAGCTGTGTAATACATGAGTGCTGCCCACCTTTTTCTCATTCTCATCAGTAGTAGACTGACCCTTGTCATCAGCTGTTCGGGTGAACGCAAAGCAAGCTTTCAGGCGGGACGACTGCTCTCCTGATGTTTAACTGAGTGTTTTTTGTGTGTGGGTGTGAGTGCGGAGTGTAAATTCTCAGAACAGGTGCTGTTTCATGCCTAACAGCTTTAAGCAGTGACTCGGGTCAAAGTTTAAACAAAGACAGCCTTAGAGCCACTGATTAGATGAGAGGATATAGTAGCCTCATCCTTCCTTTGGGGAACGTATCACATGCGTCTGTCATACGTGGTATTGCTTTGCTCCTCTGCATAATCCTTCTGCCTACAAATCTCTCCTCTCTAGCACAGTATTGCTGTTCTGCTGCCACAACACTCTGTGCTGTGTCGGAGGGCAGGAGCATGTCAAATCGTGACCCTGCTGAGAGCGTATTTTCTTTGCTTGCATGTGTAAGAGCACACAGTATTCCTGTTGGATGTATGTGGGAGTATGCTTTTGAATGTTGTTGTGTTCTTCAGAATCTTGTAGTGGCCAGTTCTGGTTTTAGCAGTGTGTATGCGGGTGGGTGGGTGTGTGTTTGTCATTGGCCTGTCATTGGGACGCGTTGACTCCCTGTAGCAGAGGCTCGGGATGGCACACAGAGCTGGAGAGTCATGGTGGTATACAAAAACACCTGACAGCCTTAACCAGTTTTATCTGCTGACAGTCTTTTGAGCAGTTTCTGGTTGTATTAATCAATTTCCTGTCTACTCATTTGCCTTGATCCTGTAATTCATATGCTTTAATATTCATATGTGACCCTGGACCACAAAACCAGTCATAGGTCGCATGGGTATCTTTGTAGCAATAGCCAAAAATACATTGTATGGATCAAAATTGTTGATTTTTTTTTTTCTTTTATGCCAAAAATCATTAGTATATTAAGTAAAGATCATGTTCCATGAATATATTTTGTAAATGTACTAAAGTAAACATCTTAATTTTTAATTGTATTAATTAAAAATTTTAATTTAATTTTAACTTAATTTTTGATTAGTAATATGCATTGCAAAGAACTTCATTTGTACAACTTTTAAGGCAATTTTCTCAATATTTTGAATTTTTTTTCCAGATTTTCAAATATTTGTATCTCAGCCAAACATTGTCCCATCCTAACACACCATACATCAATGGAAATGTTATTTATTCAGCTTTCAGATGATGTATAAATATCAATTTAAAAAAAACTGACCCTTATGACTGGTTTTGTGGTCCATGGTCACATATTAAGATGAAAAGTTTCAGGTGAATTCAAAGGTTAAAGTTAGCATTAAATGGAATATAAAAAAATTAAATGGGAAGTCAGCAAAAAAAAAAAGCTTAATTTTTGAGCTCAGACTTCAATCATTTAGTCCACTTAAACCCTGACCTCTTCTTACATTCGATCTCAACAAATGATGAATAGAATAGATTTTTTTTTTTTTTTTTTTTTGGTACACTCAGATGAACATGACCGTATGGGGAAAAAAAAAATATCTGTCCCTGTATAACGTTACATTGCAACTTTAAAGAGTTGTCTTACACAAAGTGTGTGTTACTTTTAGACTGGTCTCTAGTTTATATTGCATTAGACCTAAGGTTTAAAAGGCCAAAGAGTTCCAGTGGTTTGGATTTGAGCTGTGGCACTCGTAGTAGAGACACAGATTTAATTCCTGCCCGATCTCATTCAACTGCGTACAGATTTTCTCTCTTCACTATCTCTATTCAGTAGCGAGTGGCAAAAGATTAAAATAACAAGGATAAAGGGGGTAAAGTCTAGATTGACTGACCTATCTTTCATACAGAAAAAGATGAGCAGGTGGATTGGAAATCACCCCACCTCCCTTTCAAGGTGACCTCTTTTTTTTTTTTTTTCTCATCTGATTAAATTCTTGCTGTTGAAATCGTGGCGGATGAATGATCTGGTTATTCTGGAGTTTAGCTTTGAGCATGAAACCAAAAATCAGTACACAAAAACTTGATGTCTCTGTTCTGGTTGTTCATTTTTGCGGTTTTTGTATGTATTTATATTTTTAAAGTGGAAATGCTAATGGGACATCTTGCATTTTAGCACATTTTATTTACATTTTATAACATTTTCCAGGAAATGTTTGCTCTGCTGTAATCTGTCATCTTCCCTGTCTCTCTCTCTGTCCTCTCAGGGTGGAAATCACTTTGACCAGTATGAGGAAGGTCAGTTGGAGTTGGAACAGGCGTCTTTGGACAAGCCCATAGAATCGGTAAGGCCGCACACCTCACTTTGTACTGTTAACTAGAACAGCTGCTTCCTGTATGTGAGAGTGTGGATGATTGGTCCAGTCAGGGATAGCCACATCACCTCTATGGTCAGCCCCTTCCCTTATTTTAGAGCTAGTCAAATCACATCCTTTTCAGTAAATATGTCAGCACTCCTTTTCTGGAGGCCACTGTAGACCCCTTCCCTGTTCTTCCCCCCCCCCCCCCCCCCCCCCCCGGCCTTCAGTGAACACATCTGGTGTCATCACCTGTGTGACTATATAATGAAGACACAGGTGAAGGAGATCTGTTGGATTGTACCAATCACTGTGATCAGCTTGCTGTTTTTTTAGTATTGTTTTGATCACAGATGTGAGTATGAATGTGCTTGTGTGATGTTAGATGGTATTCCAGAATGAAGTGTTTTATTTGGACACTTGTTTGAAATGTGAAGTGGATGCCACACTGTGAAAAAGGTAAACGATACAAACAGACATTTACAGTCATGCACATACAATATATAATTCAACACTGGCCAGACTCTTTGACCGACATGTAGATTTTGATCTGTTACCCATGATTGCTCAATTTTATGAGTAACAGCCTTATCTGAGGCCGTTTCAAAGTACAGACCTGGAGTGTTTCTCCGCGTGTACATAAGTAGGTCCCTCTGGCTGTTGACCTGGATGAGCTCGATTCAGCTGCAGTGTAGGAGGATGCCAAAGGCCCTCGTGATAGCCACAGTACATCCAGTCCACAGCACAGTTAGCCCTCTTTATTTAAAGGTTGAGTTATACAAGTTAATAGAATAGGAGAGGCTAATTACAAATACAACAGTTTGAGCAAAGAAGATGATAAACTATAAATTGAACTAGTGATCCAGAAATGACCATAATATATATTTTTATATGCTACTGTTCAAATGTTGTCAATAAGATTTTTCTTTTCAACAAGAATGCATTAAATTTGTTTAAAGTGGCAAGTGTAAATGGATCGTGTGACACTAACAAACTAGAGTAATGACAGCTGAAAATGACATTTTAAAATATATTAGAAATATTATTGCGTAGTTATTTTAAATGTAGCTCTCTCTCTCTCTCTCTCTCTCTCTCTCTCTCTCTCTATATATATATATATATATATATATATTAGGGCTGCACGATGTATTGCATAAATCTCCACCTGTTTTCAAATGGAGCGGCATTTAATACACAGAGCCGTACTTTACTGAAAAGCTATGCAATATCACGTTCAATATCGCGATTCATCTGCAATTCTGAGCACGAATTGCATAGTTTGTCAGTGAACTACGGCTGTGTGTATTAAATGCCGCTCCATTTGAAAACAGGTGATGGAGATTTAGCGCTAATCACGGAACCTGCTTTACTGACGAGATGCGCATGACAACCGCATGCAAAATATCGTGCAGCCCTAATATATATATATATATATATATGTGTATGTACATGTACACGTACATATGTCTCAATGATATTATGTAATACTATTTAATATGTAATGATTTTATGTATAATATGTAAAATACAGATTAAAAAGAGAATCCAACCAAATGATTGAAACTCTAGTTGAGACAAATCTGCTTATGGTTTGCTTCTGTAATCAGCAACTAGTGTATTAAACAGGCACACCAAAGCTAGCTGCAAACGCTCACGATGCATAAGCCAACAAATAGAGGTTATGCTGTAGGTTTGACGTTGAACTGTAACGGGCCCTGTAGTTCACTCTGTCCCCCTGCAAATAGACTCCCCTAAGCATAAAAGCCAAAGAAACAAAACCGCCCAACCGCCCCTTCAGAAGATGTGCGTCAACTCTCAGAGCTAGACTTTAATACTAAAGGACAGTCATCTATGCACACAGACATCCAGTGGTTCAATTAAAGCGCTCTGTCAGTGTATTAACTCTGAGTCAGTTAGATTTGTCAGATTCTGAGGCAGACCTCTGCTACGCAGACACGCCACCAATTCAATTACGCAACTTGTCTGTGTGTCTGCTCCATTTGATTCAAGCTAGACTGACCTGATTTAGATATGAACTACTCAGTGTGTCGTCCACCTCACACAGTGGAGCTAGAGAGAGAGTGTGTGTTTTGATTTGCGAGAAAGTGGTGTGTGTGAGCACATTAGTGCCCAGTATCTTGTGTGTTTTTGTTTTTTGTGTAAGTGTTTGTGTAGGACAGTTTATTTCAGATATTTTCAGTATTGTACACAACTTGGGGTGTTCGACATTTCTCTCCTGCAGCGAATTGGCCCCAATTAGCTAAGCAGCTCTGACCCGGTTTGTATCTGCACGCTCTGCTCTCCTCCTCCTGTCTCTTTAGGGGCTCCTTGTAACGCTTTCTCACTCTCTCTGTCTCTCACCTCTTCTCTCTCTCTCTCTCTCTTTCTCTCTCTCTCTCTCTCTCTCTCTCTCTCTCTCTCTCTCTCTCTCTGATCATTCTGTCCCTCTTTCTGTCTCTCCAACACAGTGATTCGATGTACAGTACCCTCTGTCATTATGTGCTGGCATGGTGCTTGTGCAACTGGGACTGCATTTTTCGCTGACTAGGCATGTAGATAATATCGCAGGCAGCTCTTGTCTCTGTCTCTCCGTCTCGTTCCTCTGGTTCGTTCTGTATTTCAGGGGCTTGCATGCCCGATGCCTCTCCTCCTCTCCATGTTGTCCTTTCTGCTCCAGAAATTCTTCCATGTGCATTTGTGTCAGAGCTCAACAATTAGGAAAAAATGTGAGTTAAATTGAGTTAAATTTTATCACATTAAAGTGTATATATTTTGATTTCATTTACCATAAAACAATTAAAAAAAAAAAAAAAAGATTATTTTTTTTATTTTTATTATTTTGTAATGTTTTTAATTGTGAATACAAATTACATCACATTGCTTAAATTTGCATTTATTTTTATGCATGTAAATTAAAAGTACATTCATTTTTGGCATAGGATAAGTGACAATTTAAGCAGGACAAGTGCAATGGGGCAAGCGGACTGGCTGAAAAAATCCTTTTTGTTAAGAGTGACACTGGACATGGTGAAAGTGATCTTAAAATAACATTAAAAATTATTTCTGTAGAATGTGTTATCCTTTATCAACTGTAAGTCTTTGACTTTGAATGATATAATCATGTCCGATAATCCCTCAATTTTTTTAACACAAAGCATATTTTCATGTGTCTAGTTCCGAATGGTTTTTCTAGTTTTTTTTTTTTCCTCCTCCATCAAAATTACTCAGATCTCATGGTCAGATCTATTCAGTATAGTTTGGAGCAGCCACCATCCCAGAGTGTGAGTCAGAAGGACAGGAGAGAGAGCAGGAGAGGTGGCCTGGCTGCCTGCCTGAACCAAATGATTCCTGCTCCTGCACTATTGTCTATGGAGGGGTGTGGAGAGTAGAGCTGCCACACGCAGTGTTCGTGAAGAGCAGAGACGCTACACACCGCAGAAAACGATGGCTATCACTGTCAATTATTTTTACACTTGGAGTATAATATACAGTTCATAATGTTTCCTCAATCGCACAACAACATATGAGCTTTCATGTATTTGCCACCCGTTTTCCTGTTTTAGGTCTAGAGTGCCAGGGCTATTTTCCACCAAACACCAGTGGTGTATTTATATCGCAGAAGTCCTAGCAGCTGGTCCGTGGACGGTGACAGCCATCACTGCATATATATATGTGTGTGCGTGTCTTGTTCGAGCACTGTGTTTGCCACGCTCTTGTTTTTCCCATGCCGCTCCTCTGCCAATCATTGTGTGTGATCTGTAGGCAGCTAGAAGTCTGTGGTAATCGGGATCTTCTCTTATTTTCCCATATGCTTTTATCTACTCATCCCTCTTCTTCCTTGCTCTCTCAACACCTTTGTTTGTCTGTTTGCATGTTAAGTCAGTAGCATTAGTTTCTCTCACATACACTCCCCTTCATCTTACTATGTATCTCAACACTCATCTTCCTTGCTCCCGTCCCCTAACCCAAGGAGATGTGCACTGGGCAGTGACAGAGTCAAAAGACAAACATCGCATAAATCACACACATCACAAATTGGATTGTTATCGCTCTTGGTATGTAACTCTTGGTTTGAGTTCTCTAGAGGTTTCACTTTGACTACTGCAGGAAATTCAGAATGACTACATTGATACAGCAGAGAATACAATTGTCATTCCTGTTGTATACTGCTACATGCGGTTATTTAAAAATAAGCATTTTTAACCAAAATCACTCCCTTAAATGTTCAGGTCGACCTTAAAGTGAGCTCTGTTAACCTGTGCTGTGTGAACAGAACCACACCGGAAAACCGGACATTTAGGGTTCTGGTAACTCACAGCGATGGTGATATGAGCTGTGTTACTTCTGAGGGTTTTAAATCCAGTTGGTGTTGTTCACTGGAGCTGCTCCCATCAATTTTGTGGTCTGGGTGAGATCCAAACATTACACTTAAATATTAAAAGAAAATTAAAAAATCGAGATTGGAGAGAGATGTTACATCTGCACCTTTACTGGACACACTTATTATACATAAGTCTTTCGGCTGTTGTGTAGGTTGCCCTGTTTGATTATTTATTTCAGTCACTCTTGCAACTGTTATCACAGCTATTGTGAGAATAAAATAAAGGTCTTTGGTTACTTGTTTATACCAACAGTATGAACAAAAATAAAACAATAGAAAGTAAATTAAGTAAATCCCAAATACTGATTAAATGTATCTCACTGGTACAACAATTTTCCACTTAACAGGCCAAAATCGACACATGCATTCTTCAGAACATTCACTTCACACAGTTTAGCTTTGCAACCACATGCACACTCATTCTCTTAATGAAGCTCTTGGTGATCTTCTGTATGAAAGTCATCCCCAGGAATGTTCTGATGGAAAGGTCAAGGTTTGCCATTTCGAGACAGCACTGACCTGTTGATGTGATCCTATCTGCTTGTTAAACTGTGATGTAACAAATAATGTTTCCGGATCCAAGCCTCTACTCTGTTTCAGTTGAGAATATCAACAGCAGTTAATAAGGACTTTTTATTTATAGCACACATTTAATTTAAGCTAATTTTAGGCATCCCAGTCACCAATATTTTTTATGATTCAGAAAATATGAATCGCTCTGTCTGGCCACCAGAGATTTCAGTATGGAGTTAAAAGTAAGGATTATGATATTTTGGTGGTACTGCAGCAGACATGGAGTATATACAGTAATCACACCATATGTTGTTTGCTTTTGGCATCTGATAAAGTGCTTGGACCCGGAAATGATGACACGTGACATCAGTCATAACAAGCGGATCGCTGAGGTGTTTTCCATCATCTTTGTTGACAGTCGTCTTTTTTATTATTGGAAAGTTAAGAGGTTTAAAGGGATAGTTCATCAAAAATTGAAAATTGTCTTAATTTACTCACCCTTAAGTTGTTCCAAACCTGTTCTGAGACTTGTCATAGCACTTGCATATTGCTCTCTTGTTGATTTTGATTGCTTCCATTGTCCTCATTTGTAAGTCGCTTTGGTTAAAAGCGTCTGCTAAATGACTAAAAATGTAAGCGTAATGTATGAGTTGCTTTACACTGTTGAACATAAAATATGATATTTTGAAGAATGTGGGTAACCAAACAGTTGCTAGTCCCCATTGGCTTCCATCATATTGTTTTTTTTTTTTTTCAAAATATCTACTTTTGTGTTCAGCAGAAGAAAGAAACTCTTGCCGGTTTAGAAAAACTTAAAGGGGAAGTAAATGATGACAGAATTTTCATTTTTGGATGAACTGTCCTTTTAACACTGAAACCCAAGACTATACAGGAACTCAGTGGCACCAAAAAGTGCTTGGACACTTTAGCCACACTTAATGCAATTGATTTACATAACACAATATCAAACCAAGTAGCATGCATTAAGGAACATAACTCACTTTTAAAGCAAATAATTGTTGGGTTTTAAAGCATACAGTGTGATATGTTGCAAACGAGTTTGTTAAAAGTCAATTTTAACTTGTCTCTAGCTTCATTTGTATTCAGATGTCTCTTAGGTTTGATATTTTGCTCTCAAAATATCATTCAGACATACAACTGTGGCTAAAATACAGCGCATTTGTGGCTACTGTGCATAAGACAAAGAAGTGAATGTGACATTAAAAAGCCCCTCTGCTGTCTTCCCATTTGGTCCTGTTTCCACCTTGTGGCAGTAAGGAAGGGAATGTGCATTACTCTCTCTCCTTCTCTTTCATAAGCACAATGATGCAACACCAGCTGTCCAGGTCCTCACCCCCAAAAAACCTTGGCTGGCCCATTACCCCACCTTAATTTGGTAACACTTTCCCGCTCTGATCCCTCTGGTGCTTGTTGGTTGTTTCTCTGTTTAAAGGTCTGACCTTTTGGTGTCCAGCTGTAGAGCATGAAGGTCAGCAGGAACACAGTCCCCTTATAAATAGTTTCCACATCAGCCACCACTGGCTGACTCCTACAGTTATTTGATTTGACATTTCCATTGATCACTGAGACAGTTCCTAGTGTGGTTATGTCACTTTAAGGTGGTTTTTATTTCCAATGTATCAGCATAATAGTTTTTAGGCAAATCTAGAGAGCAGATTCTGTCTTTTCACATTTTTCATGGACCGAAGCACATTAGATACTAGAAATAGGTGTGTTTATTAGGGCTGTGACAATAACCGCATTAGCGCATCACCGCGGTAATGAGATGCCTGCCGCAGTGTTGAGGTCATCACCGCACTTTTTTTGCAAGGTATTTGCAGGAGGAAGCTAGAGGTCAGCATTCCGCAGGACCCGACCAGATTTCTTGCGACGCGGGATTAAATTCCCGAATAAAACATGGTAGCGGTCAGTAACTCTGGTGTAATTTGAACGGGAGTGGGTGGTCTAACAATATCGCGTTCCCGACGTCCTTTCAGAACAGCATATCTGCACTTTACTCACTCTTATCGCTGAAGCGCTGCGCGCACGGACGGACCAGTGCTTTCTGTGTCATGTATTTTATTAGGGGGTCTGTGCGCACAGCATGTGCATAACGGCCCTCAGACAGAACAGGCAGGTGTCGATGAGTGACAGAGCAGAATAAGGATGGCAAAACAAAGTGTGGATGCGCTGTCCTTGAAGGACGTTCAGCTTGGTCAGTTTACTGCTAAGAAACCCACGTCAGGCAAGTCTGACTCGAGACATTCTTCTCAGGGATGTTGTTCAGTTAAAAAGTGATTTCATTTCGCAATATCTGTTTGTTTATATTTTGCTTAGAAATTTAAATGACAGATGTCATCTTTTTTTTTAAATTTCCTCTGAGACACTTTTCCTACTGTTGTATTGTATTTTGACACGACGAATAAAAATAACAAATAGGCTACAATTGTTGTACAACCTATAGGCCTACATTATTGTTAATGTTTTTTTCTCTGCGACACTTTTTCCTATTGTGTTGACAGCAAAAAATCTCATACCGTCACAGCCACTGATCTATATATATGTCATATATATATAGATCAGTGGTCACAGCCCTAGTGTTTATTCACATTTTATTTACAAGGTGACATGTTTTTGTAGCCGTGCCACTGTGAATTTCCCAAGCATCAGTAATGCACAATATAAAATGTCAAATTTACTGTGATCTCATTCTCCTAGACTGAATTTCAGGTCAGTCTTAATGAAGCTGTCACAAATACCTACACATTGGAAATCCACTCGCTGCCCTGCACATCTCTGCCCTGTTTTAATTTAATCCCTCCTTCCTCTCCCTCTCTCACTCCCTGCTATTACTATGTTGATAACTCATCACTCTCTATCACTCTTTTCTTGTGGGAGTGTATCTGTTTGGACAATATAACATTCTTTATGTTGTTTTTAAAATCATTTTATATAAATTAACTGCCAGTTAGTGGATGTGTAGATGTGTGAATTCACTGTGGTAATGTGGTGGATCAAAGAGACAGTGTGACCAGTAGAAAGCTGTAGAGATTGGCCAGTTTCTTCAGTTTGTGTGACGTTTGACTGTTCTTTTGACAGCCCAGGGTTTAAAAGCCAGGTTCGTATGGACATGTTTTCACTCCACTTGCACTGCTGTTGGATTCTTCGGCGTTGTTGCTCTTCATCTGTCTGTTTTATTTTAGTGCATTCATCCGTTTGTCCCCACAAAACCCACCCGCCTCCCACGTCTGCCTGACACGCCATTCACCGGGCCGGTGATTGGCCCGGGGCCACGTTTGACTGATTCTGATTGGCTAATATGAAGGTTTAGACTAAACAAAGACAGCTCTCTTCATCAAGTTTGGTTTCTCTTGATCTAATGGTCTCCTGTTTGGGAAAGAGGAGTTCACAAATGCTATGTAAAGTGCTCCTCTCAGCAAGAAGAGGTAATGTGAGGTCAGCTCTACGCACACTCTGTTTAGATGCTCCACCAGTCCTCAGTATGATGAAATGCTGTGTGTTGTTAGCAGAGGATGCTGCAGAGCCACTGCATTGCAGGCCTTTTGGGCTGGGCTTACTGCAGGCGCATCTGCACTGCTGATAAACCAAAGATCCTAAGACTTGCGCTCTTTCGAAGCTGTCCTCTCGTCTGTACGTAGTGAGCTTATGCATCTTCTGATTAATTCTGTTCTACCGTCTGATTTTTTTTTTTTTTTTTTTTTTTTTTTAGAGGTACATGTGAGTCCCTCGCTGCAATTGGCCTTATGCTGGTTTTGATGTGCTCTCTGTGGTCTCCTCTGCTGACTATAAATACAGAAAAGGAAATGATCGTTATCCCACAGTCCTGTTCCTTTTTTCATCTCTGTAATTTGAACGGAAGAACATGCACAGAAGTGTTTGGATGTCCAGAGGCCCAAAGGGGATTTTGCACAAGATGAGCATTAGTGCAGCTCCCCATGCTCTAACCATATGGAGAAAACGTTTCCACCTTCTATCACCACACATATATATGCAATGAACTGAAGATTCAGTGTAGATTATTTTAACATATGTAAAAGGAGAGATTGACCAAAATTAATTTGTATGGCCAATAAGATACTAATTGTTTTATGATAATAGCAAACATGCAGAACTAACAATTTAGTAATTGTTAGTTCTGCTTTTTTATATATATAACAACAATAATGCTAGTTTTGCATTGCTATAGAATATTTATATTTCAAATAAATGCTGTTCTTTTGAACTTTCTATTCATCAAAGAGCCTTGTATTACTGTTGCCTCAAATCTGTAATGCAGCACTAGGGCTGGGTTGAAAATATTGATTTTAATCAGTTCTCATTTTAATGAACTGATATCAATTCTTAGATCATAAAAATCAATCCATGCTGTTTTCAGTTGATGCGTGAACAACTTAATGAAACATTAACTGTAGCACTCCTCCAATCCAATGTATTGCAATAAGATTTGTTCTTTGTTACATTTGATGTAAGTCTCAGTTCATCTCTTAATCATCTCTTCTTTACTATCAGTTACTGCACGAATTAACTATGAATGAACATCAGAAGGTGTATTGAAGAAAACGTGGCATCTCTATAGTCACTCAATCTGTTTCATCATGTATATTTTAAAACGGTTGTAATAATATTTCACAATGCTACTGTTTTTACTGTATTTTTGGTCAAATAAGTGCAGTCTTAGTGAGCATAAGAGACTTCTTTTAAACATTTAAATTATTGACCCCAAACTTTTGAATGTTAGTGTATATAAAAATAAAGTCACAATTTAATTCTGCAAAAAGCAATGCTCAGAAGAAAATGTAACTTGCAAAAAGTTCTGGTTTAACGTACAGTAGTGTAATATCATTGTTGGCCTCTATTTTTTAGAGACCTATAAAATGGTGTACTTGATTATTGGTTTATGTAACAGCTCATTTTCATACCCTTTTGTTTAAGGCAAAATGAACTGAAGAAATGGTCTTCTCAAATTTTCCACAGGTTTTTTCATTTCAATCTAATGTAATTGCAACCCAACCCTTAAGCGAGTTAGGGACTTCTCAGGAGGCCTGTTGCAATAACCCCATTAAATAAATGGAATAATATGATCAAATCCCAGTAGCAATCTTACCGCCAAAGCAAGGAAAAGAAAAGGAGTAGCTAATTGAAGCACTACTTAAAACAAGGCTTATGGTTTTCCACTAACAGACTGTATTTTTATAAAAGTGTTTTTTTTTCTTTTTTTAAATCAGCATCCAAATTGGCCAAACTGTTGAAGGGCGTGGCAAACAATCGGCAGACCTAATGGAAAGTGGGTGTGTCTTGTGGGGGTGATCAGTCCCTCCCTACCCATAATGCTCTAACCTAGTTCTTGCTCCACTCCTCGCCTCTCACACAACACTCATGGCTGCTCCATCTTATGCTCACCCTCTGTAGGTTGTGACATCTGTTTAGATGACCTTGTGCATCACCGCTGTATGCTCGTCCTCATCTCTAACAACATCCTGAGCTCTCTGCTGCCCTCTCCCTCCCTGTATATGCTTACTACTATACAGACATGACTAACACCGCCGTTTCTTTTTGTTAAAAGTGGTTTAACAAAAGGCTGCATGCTGGTTAATGTTTTTTTTTTGTTTTCACCTGTTTCTTTTTTGTTCATAATGGCCTTTATTTGTGGTGTGTGTGTGTGTGTGTGTGAAGATAAGTATTTTTTTCTCTCAATGCATAATTTTTTATATATATATACATATATTACCCATAGTTATTTTTCTTTACGCTTGGATCAGATTAAAGCTATTTATTTGTCATGACTTCAAGCTTGAATTTTTTTCTTATTCTTGCATTTCATATTTTTCTTTCTATACCCTCTGTTTTTCTTTTTTCTTTCTATATTTATTGTTTTTTAATAAAGCATCAGATCAGTATGTAAAATGCGAGCGCGCACTCACACACATGCAGATCGGGCCTCTCAATGGTAACCTGAGGCCTCCCTCTCTCTGCACTTTTGTTTTTGTCTCTCCATAAATCTATCGATCTACTTCTCTGACTGTCTCGCTCCTCGATCTCCTCCTTTCGCTCTCGTTACAGCTACATATTGTATGTTTTTTTTTGTGGTGCATCTGTTGTCATGATGATGAACTCACAAAAAGCTTGTGAAAGTTTTTGGTTTTTATGTGTATGCAAGCCCCGTCTGTGCTGTTCCTTCCCCTATAGTTGTTTGTGTATTAATCTCCCTCCCCGAGACGGTTTATATATGTATTTGTGTTATAATACGTATATAACCGAACGTCCCTCCCTCCTTCTTTTGAGACTGAAAGTGAAGTAGTAGACTGAGAGGTTGGTAGCGTTTACGTCCCTTTTTCTTTTAGCTGTTACCTCCACTAAAGGCCCCTTTTTATGCAATAGATTAGATGTTAGACTATAGACTTTAGGATGAAGTTGGGTTCCATTAATCCTGTACAGAAACAGATGTGCCTTATTACAGGGCCCAGTGACTTTTCCTCCTCTTGTTCTTTCTATCTATCTCCCTCTGTTCTTCCTCCCTCTCTCTCCCTTCTGCTCCCCATCTGACAAGGAGTTTAAAGGTGTAGCAGATATTGCTAATGTTGATGACAGCGAGTGAAGATGTTTTGACAGTTGTCTGGCTACCACATGTACTTGTGACTGAGTGAGTGAGTGTGTGCATGTGTGAGGAAAGCGCTTCTTATTATTGGAATATTGTGGTCTTTCTTTCCTCTCTTCCTCATATCAGGATAACATTGGGCACCGGCTCCTTCAGAAACATGGCTGGAAGTTGGGTCAAGGCCTGGGCAAAACCATGCAGGGTAAGCAAGCAACCCTCTCTTTCAAACTCAGTCTCTCCCACTCTTTCTCTCTCTTGATTTCCACCCAACAGCATCGATGCCGTATGGTTTGATCCGTTGTAAAAATGTTTTCTTTCTTTCTTTTCTGATCTCTCTCTCTCTCTCTCTCTCTCTCTCTCTATTCTGTTCCAGCACACCCATTTGTATTTCTCATTTGTACTGACATGGATGTCTCTGTAAGGAATGAGTTTGTTTGGACTGTAGTGTTGCTATATACAGTGAATGGGGGAAGACAGGGTGAGATGGATAGAGGAAGGAGTTGGTAGAATGCATGAGATGGCATCGGATAAGCATCGAGTGTACTAGCCCTCCTGTGGAGCATTGTGGTCTAGAGTAGATACGAACATGAGATGGGCATTTGAGTTATTTTGTAGTTGATTACTGTAACACAATTAGATATTGATTAATTAATCCTCCTAGGCTGTTAGGACTTTTTTTTTTTTTTAAATGAAAATGGTTTCATTCAAACTTGACTTTTTTTTTTTAGGTGCAAAAAACAATAAACTTCAAGGTCATTAAAAAAAGGTAATAAAGCCACAACTTGACTGTTCACAGTCAAAATTGAGCAACAATGGGAAATGAATTAGAAATACCCTACTTCACACAACCTTTTTGTTAATATGAATAATATTAATCTATGTATCAGCCACAGTATTGAACAAACCCACTTATGAAACATCCAGAGGGCAAAAGATTTATTCCCTCCCAAAAGTTATAGTTTTTCTGTTTCCAAGGGGAAAGATTTGCAAAATCACCCCAGTTTAGGATGTATAAATAAGATCTAAATAATCGTTCATCCCCAAAAAGTGCATAATTTTATTGTACTACTGTCTATTATTGAACAGGTTAGGAGAGTTAATTTCATTACAGAATTGATTCAGTAGGAAAAGTTAAATCAATTTGCATTGTCCCAGATAGTGTTTTTACTTGACTGCTTAGTTACTCATGAACATCCCTGATG
The DNA here is from genome assembly GCA_036784905.1 of Acrossocheilus fasciatus. Lineage (NCBI taxonomy): Eukaryota > Metazoa > Chordata > Actinopteri > Cypriniformes > Cyprinidae > Acrossocheilus > Acrossocheilus fasciatus. Next base: position 2,724,085 of record JAXUIB010000029.1, on the reverse strand, counting down.
TGGAAAGACATCTTTTTTTTATGTAGCCCAGGATCAAAGAGAAACCAAAACACAAACTGTCCTCTCAATCATACCAGATGAAAGCATTCATTCATTTTGTGTTCTTCTGGAGTGCCTTTGAGGAAGATCAGGTCTTTCGTTTCTTTCTCCTTCCCTCTGTCCCCCTTTACTTTCTCCCCTGCACTTGACTTGTGGCCTGCAGAATGTCAGTGATGTTGTATTAATGCGGTCTTGTCAGCATTTAGTGGTTGTTTGGTTTGCATGCGTGCGAGAAAGTAGAGTAAAATTCATATGAGCCATTCATCTTTTTTTTGGACAAGGACAGAGTAGATGCATAAATGTCCCCCAAGACGTACAGTAAAGTTAGCTTTATAGACCACTCTGTTTTTGGTCATTACCTCATGCTGATGCAGTTGTTGGCTGGTTTCTGAGACACACACACACACACATCTCATCATCCCTTCAAGATGCATGTGTGCTGCAGTCACGCTGCAAAGCCTGCAGGAAATAAAGCACACAACGAGGAATGCTAACATGCATCATCCTCTTAGTGCATGAGTTAAATAGTAAGTGCAGAATAAAACGTAGTGTGTATTATAGCCTGAAAGGATGTTTAGGTATTGGAGCACATTTCAACTGGAGGAGAGATTTGTAATGTTCTAGGTCTTGATCTCTTTCTTTTGTTCTTTCCCTTTATTTCTCACTACAACTTCGGAGCGTGTGGGAGGGTTTGTTTGTTTGCACAGAAACATGAAAACACCCTCATGTTTCAGTAAATTGATCTTCCCACATGTAAATCAGTACGATCTGTTCTCAACACAATGTGAAAGAAGGCAAACCCAGCTGCCTTGTTGAATTGACCTTTACAAATCATTTTAGCAGAAGGTTTTGATTTAAAGAGAACTTGCTCTGACAGAAATCAATGACAGGAATATGAATGGCTCTCTCTCTCAGGACCTCTGTTGAAAGTAAACAGTGAAGGTTTGTGTCAGCTAACTTTGGCAAGGTCATTTTGCCCATCAGGCGAGTTTGTGAGTCTCTCCCTAGAGACTGCTTTTATTACACACATGCACACTCTCTAGACACTGCCCTGCAGCTGTGAAGATAGCTCTGCTGTTTAAGTGCTGAAGTCAGCATTGTGTAAAAGCCCAAGATCTTAATTCAGTACTCAGTGTGCATAAATGGGAAAGGCATCCTGTCTGTTTTTATTGTTCCCAGTGAACGCTTCCCTCAACATCCCATATCAACCATTGTAAGAAAAATACCATTAGCGGATAATTATTCTGCAAGGATGCATTAAATTGATCAAAAGTGACAGTAAAGACATTTATAATGTTGCACAATATTTCTTATGAACTTTTTACCAAAGAATCTCGAAAAAAAGGCATCAGCTTCCCCAAAAATGTTGTGCTAACTGTTCTAAAGATTAATAGTAAAAAAGAAATGTTTTAAGCACCAAATCAGCATATTAGAATGATTTCTGAAACATCTGTGCAGAGTGATGGGTGCTGAAAATTCAGCTTTGCCATCACAGGAAGAAATAATATTTTAAAATAGAAAACACTTGTCATAATTTATGATAATACTTCACAACATTATTGGTTTACTGTGTTTTTGTTTAAATACAGCATAAGTAACATTCAAGACATTTACAGATTCCAAACTTTTGAGTAGATGGTGTATACTTCTAGAATATTGATCAAAACGTATATATTAATATTTGCGCAGAAATAGTTTTACTTTTTTCAACCTAAGAAACTAGCATTTTTAGCATATCCATATTTTTGCACTTTTAAAATATCTAATTTGATTTGCTCTTGTAGTCAAGTCTCAGTAGAACGAGGTTATTGGCCCATTAGGAAGCTTAATGGGCCAATAAGATAATTCTGATGTTCTCCATATTGCTTAATTTTATATTGCCAGCACTACTTCACACAGAGACCGCATTTCCCCAAGCAGTGACAGCAGAACGGCAGCTCTCTTTTTGGCCTTTGCTGTAGCAGCTCACACTCCATTGGCTGCTTTCTTAGAACTCGCAGTGCTGAGGACCCAGAGGAAGTAGCCGTAGCCAGAGGTTGTCATCCCGGCCAAGTCAAGTGTGTGACAGATTAGGAATGTTTCCAGTGCTCACCGGCACCACCCATCTGTTTTGTAGCTCGGCAAGACACTCAAAAGATTGGAGTTTTGTCCTTTCTTGGTTGCCGTCATCCTGTCATCATACTGTTTGTGTTTAATACACAGAGCAGACAGGGAGTGGCTGAAGTTTATTTGCAGTGGAAGAGATTTTCCAGATCAGATAAAGTCCTAGAGCTTCCAGCGAGCTTGAGGAAGTAGATTAGTTCCATCTTGCAGGGCCAGATTGAGAGCTTACGCAAAGCGAGCACACCAAATTACACGCAAATCACTTTTGTGGAAACTTTGGAGAAAATGAGTCAGAAGAAAGTGAAAGGTGTATATAATTGACCCAGTCAAGTGTTCAGGTTGGGAACTATTTGAAAACACACTCGCTCTTAGTGCAAAGGGCTCTGAGCATACATGCACAAACCTACACACAAACAAACACGTCTGTTCACCCATTCTGGTGCTCATGCCATGGTGTTTGAACCTTATCTTTTTCCTCTTCTCTCTCTCTTTTGGACAGAGCCTTGGTACTGAGTGTGCATTTACTGAAATGTCTCCCCAATGCTTTGAGTTTCCATTGTATTGACTCTGTTTTTTTACTCTTCTTTCTTTTTTTTTTACTCTTGTTTTTTAGGTAAGGTTTGTAGGACCTCCCCCACTGTATGTTTGTGTGTATGTTTGAGTAAGTGTGCGTGTGCGTGTGGATGTTTTTCTTGAAATAATACTTAATAACTCTCCCCCTTTTACAGTGTAGCCTAACGGCTTCTCTTAGTTCTTCTCTCTACGCTTACAATCACTAAACGCTCTCTGCTCAAAATACCAGCGCTACGATTTGAAACTCATACCAAAATGGAATCAGTAAACATTTTGTAGAAATTAATTAATTGTCCACTTTTTTTTTTTTCTTTCTCTTGATTGTGTTCAGAATTCACCCATGTTAGAATAGTTCTTGTAAATATTAGTTTAATGTATGTTTGGCTGCGATGGGGGTGTTTTGATTGGCTGAGAACATGAGATGGGGCCCTCTGATTGGCTGTGAATATGATTCTGCCTCTTTCCCATGATTCCCCTGAATGGCTTGCCAGAATGAGCCTCAATCTCCTGCCCATTCTCCCCCTCCTTCCGCCTTCGATCGGTCTATCTGCCTGCGTCCACTTTTGTGAAGTGAATGTACACCTGTGGTACATGTGGGAGTGGAAATCGTATGTGCAGAGTGTGTGTGTGTGTGTGTGTGTGTGTGTATGTGTGTCACCAAAATAAGGGGTGGGGGCTCAGGTGTTTTGGCTTGCAGGGAGAAGTCTTCACACCATCCCACCTGCATCCCACTTCTCCTCTTATAAATGTACTTACTTGTGAAAGCCTCACCTGACCTGACCCATCTCCTTCCCCCTCTCCTGCAGAGCATGCTGGCTGTAGAGACCCAGTCTTGTGAAGCTGAGTTTTAAGCAACGCAGGATACCACAAAACAGATTGCAATTGATTCTCGATAAATGGCGAGATGAAAACGGCTGTGAAAGCGATCTAGTCTTCTAAAGGAGCCCGCTGGCCGATAAGAACGATGCGCTGCTAAAAGCTCGCTCACAGCGTATGCTTCTCATAGCTCGTACAGCTGCGTGATTAAGTATGCATACGACGGCCTCTCTGTCTCAAACACATTCACGCGGAGACTTGGACCCGCATGGGGGATTGGAGAAAGGGGGGAGTGGGGAGGAGGGTGCTCCTTTTTTGGACTGAGTGATGGTTGATACATTTCTGTTGAAGGACAATCAACAAAGAGAGGGGAAACGAGAGAGTGGACAGTTTTAGGACCGGTTTTCAGGTTCTCCTCTGAAAACCTGTGTTTTAGAGGGAGTCCGAAATTAGTAACTGAGTCCTCCTTGTGGAGGAACCCGAAAGCCTGAAATTATAGTACCAGAAATGAGCAGTCAAGAGGAGGAGAGAAGGAGTGTCAGGGATGGTGAGAGGGTATCCCTGTAATCACCCAGGCCCATTGGTAGGGGGTACACCAAAGCCCCTGCCCCCAAACCCAACCCCTAACCCTTTACCCCTTACCCCTGAACGCTCTCTTTGTGCCTCAATCTTCCTGCTTAACCAATTGGTGTTTCTTTTTTGCAGCATTATGATCCTGGCCATGTTGTGCTGATGGTAAACTTAGTGGTAAATGTTATTTTTACCCCGATTGAATTGGTTATTTTATTTTGATTTGATTTTTGCTTTCATTTTTTTGTTTGTTTTGTTTGATTTTACTTCCCCCATTTCTTGTTTTGATATGACTCTCATCATCAGAGCACCAGTGTTTAATAGGCTTAAACTGTCTCTACCTCTCTTTGTATTAGTCTTCATTCTGCTGCCCGTCTCTTAGTGTTCAATATGCACTCTTCTAGAACACTCTCATTCTGTTTGTTTTCAGTTTTTTTGGGGGATATTTAGACCCACTTCCCCTTTTTTGTTGCATTGCACCCTTTTCGTCCAGTCTCGTTATGTTTTTTCACTGGAATGCATAATGCTAGTCTTGACCTAACATTGTTCCCAAAGATTGTTGGGAAGGGAAAGGATTGAGATCGTTGACTTGGGGGCCTGATTTTGGGATTCCCACCTACATTTTTAGGGAAAATTCTTAACTACCCTCTCAGATGATCAATATGATGTAAGACATTCCATGTTTCCAATTAGATATGGTAGAATGTTACAAGACGCAATAACCAGATGCCTCAATATTGTTTAGTTATTATCTAATGAGGCTTATTTGTGATATACAGTTTCTCTGGTTTATGAAACTTTCTTGTGCACCCTGGTGGTAGGATGAATCCCTCAGCGCACTTTCCTGCAAGCTCTGGTGGGGGCTGGAATCCCATCAGGCCCTTATCGTTTCCGCACACGGTCCTTTATCACTTCATTACAGGAACAATTATACCACTGGGCTGAAACTCAAGTCTCTCTCTGCCACAAATTAGACAGTCTTAGGGGCCATTCACATATCGCGCCTAAAAACGCATGGAAAACGCTAGGCGCGCTGCTTTCTCCTTTTTTCCAAAGCGCTCGGGCGGTTGCGCTCCGGAGGCATCTGTCGTTGCTAAGCAACCATCAGCTGCGCTCTCCGTTACAACAAGGAAATTTCAGGAATGGATTTCCACCACCGAAAAACCCTTGATCGGAGACAAAATAATGAGGGCTTGACAAGTCATACAGTTCAGGATATCCCTGGACCGCAATGATGAGCTGCTCCTCCATTTTTCTGCTAAGGTTTCAAAGTAACGGAAAAGGTGAGGAAGCTTGCGGCATTCTGAAAAGTTGAGACTGTTTTATCTTGATGTGGCGCGGACGCGCCTGGATAAAATAAGCGCGTCGCACCGTGTGCGCGTTGCGACCGCGTAGCTTCCATTATGAGCGTGCATACTGTGCGTCTACATTTGAAATAACGAACTTGGGCATGCAAAAGACGCGATATGTGAACGGCCCCTTAAGCTTCAAAATTGTAATGTGACTTTTTCTGCTTTAGGATAGGAATTAATGCTTTATCAATCATGACTCGAAACACTGCTTTCTCAAAATGCAGTACTGATGATTTAATTCCTTTTAATTTAGAGAAACACGTACAATTCTTCTTTTGGTAGTTCAGCAGGGTGAGTGTAAAGACAGTGATACTTGCTTATGTTTTACTTAGTTTTCGAAGTTTCTCAGAATTTCTATTTTGTTAAGTTAAAGATAAAACAATGATTAAATGCCGTAGGAATTAACTGATAGTAAAATTATGGTCAATACCGAAAGACCAATAATTAGTTTCATATTGCAAATTGAATTCTTTTTTTACCTAAAATAGTTTTTGTCAGTGTCAAATCAGTGTATTTAGGAAACTTCCCATCTCCTCTACACTGTCCTATCAAAATAAAGTAAAATAAAAATAAAAAACACCAAAAAAAGGAAAAAAAAATTATAATGCATGTATTATCTATAATTAAATTGTACAATATTATTAAAAACTAACGTCCTTAAATATCTATCTGATCTGAAAAAGAAATCACTTGTATCAACTTTTTTTGTTAGTGTATATGTGAAGTTCCTAGCCCTTTATTGTGACTAATATAAGTTACTCCTAATATTATTCAGACATTTTTTTTCTTGTCTTTTGTCATTAGATCAGCCCAAGGGTATGAACTGATCCTGCTTCTAACTTGAACGACCCCCCCCCCCCCCCCCCCCGAAAAAAAAAAAAAAAAGAGGAAGACTAAAAAAAAAAAAAAAAAACTGAAATCCAAACGATTGATTGGAGTCTGATTGACTGTGACCATGGTGCTAGCCTGTGCAGCCGCAAATTAGTATGACTTCTGTTCTTGTGCATTTTCTCCTTTATTTGAGACCCCCACCCTTTCCTGTCTCTGTGTCTGTATGTTTGCCACCCCCACCCCATCCCCACACTCTCCCAGGTAAGTACATCCTTTCCCCAACCCTGCACTGTCACCATGGCAACCTCTGGCCTTTGACGTCACTCTGCTGCTGTAGCTCAGTGCTTGTGTCCTTATTCTCTCTGTTCTCTGTCTTTCTCTCACTCCCTGTGTCTCTTTCTTTCTCTTCTCTCTGCTTCGTTTGGCTGGTTATGAGTGGATTAAGCAATTATGTGTCAATCTTCAATGTAGTTTTGATTGTCCTTTTTTTTTTCTTTTGTTTCATTCTGATTTGTGTTCATTTTTCTGATGTTACTTTTCCTCTGATCTAGGTCTTTTCACAGCTTGTGTATATAAAACATGACAGGCTATATGACTATCAGTAAAACAAAGTACTATTTCAGGATATCATATGGGTCACAAACCTTCATTTGCATCTGGGTGTGGCCTGCAGTCAGGTAGGAAAATCAGATGATGAGCAGCTCAGAAAAGGTTCAAACCTAGAAAACCTAAATGGGTCTAAAGAGGAGAGTTATATGGAAGGCACACTGTGGATCAGGCAGTCAGTGTCGTTGCAGTGCTGTTGAAAAGATGCAGTGAATGCTGATATCTTCCACCTCTCTTAAGTACTCCCTCCAGCAACCCAAATGCCTCCCTGTCATCTGAGTTAAGAACAGGAGTTGGACAGAACGCAATGCGAGACGTGGCTCAAAAGAGAGGGAGGGAGATAACAGAAAAAAGTGAGGAAGTAAGAAAGGATGGAAAAAGACCTCCTTAAGCAGGCCACTGTAGGGACGCTGCGGCAAATTCAGTGAAAACTTCGGCCCAACCTTCTCCTCCTTGTTTTCTGTACCATGCTTCTTTCAACAGAAGTTTCTGTCAGGGTATGCAGTTCATTACAAAATAAATTGGCAGCAAACTCAAATGGTAAACAATTAGAACTAGGCTTAGTTACAATCACATCGCAGCACCTGGAATGGCCTTTCAGAGGAGAGCTGCACATGAAGCTGTGAGAATGGCTAGAGTTTGGTTCACTGTAGCTTTCTGGTCTCTTGCACTTGAAGGCAGTCTCTCTAACCCAGCACCCTGTGCTCTAAGCAGGCTGTCCCGCCCCGAGTTTTCTCTTGTATCTGAGCAAAAGTCTAACCTCTGTCCCATCTCTCTCTCTCTGCCTCTCCCCCCAACATCATAGGACGAACTGACCCTGTGCCCATCGTCCTCAAATATGACGTCATGGGAATGGGGCGCATGGAAATGGAGGTGAAAAGATTGTTGTTTATGATTTCTATTTTTACTGAATGTTAATATTAAAATTCCCCCTTCTAACCTTTGTGTGTATGTTGGTGCCCACAGCTGGACTATGCAGAAGATGCCACAGAGAAGCGCCGGGTGCTGGAAGTGGAAAAAGAAGACACAGAGGAGCAGCGTCAAAAATACAAGGTGAGATTCTTTGACAGCAACATTGTTCATTGCCCTTTTCTGTCATTCTTAAAGGGGACATCGGAGGCAAAATTCACTTTTACATGGTGTTGGCATATAAATGTGTGCACACAACCACCCTAAAATGATAAAAATTCATTCACTCCATTTTTTTTTTTTTTTTTTTTTTATCCCCGAAAAAACCTAAACAGTCTCAATTATCAAGGCGTTTTTATTTGTTAGTATTTTTTTTATTAGTATGACATACTGCTCAGGCCCCACCCACAACAGGTGAAGGACTGCATAGTATTAGCATATCTCTGCCCTCAGCCAGTTGTCCCTGTCCACCATTTTATCTACACTCGAGCAGCTGTATGACAACAATGTCTTGTAAGCAATGCAGGAGTTTTGAAGCTAGATGTAAAAGTGAGCATAAGACCGGTTTCACACCGCAAGCGTGAGCCACTACTGTTGTGACGCTGTACAAACACTTCCAGTGTGAATACTCTCGCAAGTCTGCAGCTGCAGTGATGATTCTTCATTTTCTCCCGACATCAGAGCCAGTTTTGTTTTTGATGGTAACGCATCACCAAATACACAAAAAACAGAAGAGCAAAGCTCATTATTATTTAAAGAGACATGCACCGAAATGGGTTGCTCTGAACAGAGCTATTTTTGACAAGGTAAAAAGGGTGTTGTTTTACATGACCATTGAGGAATTTTAACAAAAGTACAGGTGCATCTCAATAAATTAGAATATCGTGAAAGTTAATTTTTTCTTGTAAGTCAATTTCAAAAAGTGAAACTTTCATATATTTTAGGTTCATTGCATGTAAAGTAAAACAAAACTTTACATGCAATGAACAAAAGTTTAAAACAAAAGTTTTTTTTTTTTTTTTTTGGTTTCAATTTTGATGATTAGAGCTTAGTGCTGGGCGGTATACCGGTTCACACCAAATACCGGTGTTTATTTTTCTTATGATATGAATTTTTAAAATACCGCAATACCGGTGTAATTTAAATAATGTTAGGAACGCAACACTGTTTGAGAGGAGTCTCTTTTCATTATTGCACACAGCTGTATGTGTTACCAAGCGTGAAAGTTCTGAAGCTGTAGAACGTGATGACACAGAAGAACTCATCCACAATATCCACCGCCCGCTGCCATCAGCTCCCGTGTCTCACGCACACGAGTGCGACTTTAGCACTATATTTAGCAACTTTCAGACCATTTTGGCGGCTTTTTTTCCATGGAATATACAAACTGACAAACCTAGCGACTTTTTTTTTGGATAAACCTTAGCTATGGTTCAGTTGGAAGATGTCGCCAGTGCTGCCCCGCGAGCGCGAGATCTGACTCCCGGCGCAGTGTCGCCTCTCTCTGCGTCTGTTCTGTGCAGCAAGCGGCAGAAAAGCACCGCATTCAGGTGGCCGTACCGCAGCAGACTCGTCAATAAATGAGTACAAAACAGCATTTCCAAACACCTGCCGCTAACTGACTGTTTAGAATTATAAATATGAGCATAGTTTCGTCTTTTAATATTATGCACTTTTTTTTTGTTTGTTGTTTTTATTTTAGTTTGTTACTCAGACGCAGGCAGTGTGCTGCATGAGACAAATTAATATAGCCAAAACCACCGTATAGCCGCTCTTTAGTGTTAACGTTAGATACATGTTGATTTTATCAGACGAGGTCGCATTTATAAATGAGAGTGACTCCTGGTTAACATGTATTAATGAGTTGTGTTTAGTCACTATTTAGTGTGGAATTTTTTTCAACAACATTCGCTCATCACAACAGTAAAATAGGGCATTCTAAGTCAATCTACTGCAGTTTTTCCTCTCTCAGTCAGTAGAAAATGTGGTTAACACCCGGTCATGCATGAAAAAAATACATACCGTCATATACCGTGAAACCGGAATAATTTTGAAAAATACCGTGATATAAATTTTTGGTCATACCGCCCAGCACTATTAGAGCTTACAGCTCATGAAAGTCAAAAATCCGTATCTCAAAATATTAGAATATTTACATTTGCGTTTCAATAAATGACCATCCCTACAGTATAAATTCTGGGCATCTCTTGTTCTTTGAAACCACAATAATGGAGAAGACTGCTGACTTGGCAATGATCCAGAAGACGAACATTGACGCCCTCCACAAAGAGGGTAAGTCACAGAAGGTCATTACTGAAAGGTGTGGCTGTTTACAGAGTGCTGTATCAAAGCATATTAAATGCAAAGTTGACTGGAAGGAATAATTTGGGTTTTAAAAGGTGCACAAGCAACAGGGATGACTGCAAGCTTGAGAATACTGTCAAGCAAAGCTGATTCAAACACTTGTGAGGGCTTCACAAGGAGTGAACTGAAGCTGGAGTCAGTACATCAAGAGTCACCACGCTCAGACATCTTCAGGAAAAGGGCTACCAAGCCACTTCTGAACGAGAGACAACGTCAGAAGCATCTTACCTGGGCTGTGGAGAAAAATACCTGGACTGTTGCTCAGTGGTCCAAAGTCCTCTTTTCAGATGAAAGTAAATTTTGCATTTCATTTGGAAATCAAGGTCCCAGAGTCTGGAGGAAGAGTGGAGAGGCACAGAATCCATGTTGCTTGAGGTCCAGTGTGATGTTTCCACAGTCAGTGATGATTTGGGCTGCCATGTCATCTGCTGGTGTTGGTTCACTGTGTTTTCTGAAGTGCACAGTCAACGCAGCCATCTACCAGGAAATTTTAGAGCACTTCATGCTTCCTTCTGCTGACAAGCTTTATGGAGATGCTGATTTCATTTTCCAGCAGGACTTGGCACCTGCCCACACTGCCAAAGGTACCAAAAGCTGGTTCAGTGACCATGATGTTGGTGTGCTTGACTGGCCAGCAAACTCGCCTGACCTGAACCCCATTGAAAATCTATGGGCTATTGTCAAGAAGAAGATGAGAGACCCCAGACCCAACAATGCAGAAGAGCTGAAGGCCACTGTCAGAGCAACCTGGGCTTCCATACCACCTCAGCAGTGCCACAAACTGATCACCTCCATGCCACGCCGAATTGAGGCAGTAATTAAAGCAAAAGGAGCCCCTACCAAGTATTGAGTACATATACAGTAAATGAACATACTTTCCAGAAGGCCAACAATTCATTAAAAATGTGTTTTTTTTTTTACTGGTCTTATGAAGTATTCTAATGTGTTGAGATCGTGAATTGGTGGGTTTTTGTTAAATTTGAGCCTAAATCATCACAATTAAAAGAACCAAAGACTTAAACTACTTCAGTCTGTGTGCATTGAATTTATTTAATACATGAGTTTCACAATTTGAGTTAAATTACTGAAATAAATGAACTTTTCCACGACATTCTAATTTATTGAGATGCACCTGTATGTGGCAGGCATTTCATGAAGACCCAAAAGAATCATATCAACTTGTGGTAAATGGGCCTACTTGTGGTAAATCTGATGTCCCCTTTAAACATTTTTTTGGTCAAACCTATGCACATAATTTCTTTCTTTCCAGTCCTCCCCGGTTCCCTCTTTTGTCATAGAGTAGCCATGAGGCGTATCTAGTTAAAATTCTGTGAATGTTTGAGATTGATTTGTCAGTCACTATGCTTGGACAGATACAAAGCTTCTCTTGTTCCACTGCAGCTTGACCACATACAAACAAACATACAAAAACATCATTGAGGATAACTGTGGGTAACCTAAGCAAAGTGTGTCTCTCTCTCTAAAGCTGTGTAGTGTTTGAGGATATAAACATGTTAATATGTATGCTGCATTCTCCTTCACTCAAACAAAATGTCTTTTGACAAACTATCCTACGTATGCAGTACATAACTCGACATGTTTATTTACCTCTGCCACTAATGCCAAAATTTGCCTATGCAGGTCAGTTTTCCAAGCCCATTCAACCTCAGTCCATTAATATTTCATGATATGTTGTTCTGTGTTTTGCAGGATTATGCGGAGAAGGAAAAAGCCATAGCTAAAGCTTTAGAGGAACTGAGGGCCAATTTCTACTGTGAACTCTGTGATAAGCAATACCAGAAACATCAGGAGTTTGACAATCACATCAACTCCTACGATCATGCACACAAGCAGGTATGAGAGATTTGCATCGGCATGACTACTTAACAGCTTGAACTTTTAACAGATTTGAACACGGAATAATTTTCTTCACATTCAAAGATCAATTTGACTTGTGATGCTACATCTCATAACACATTCTTATTACTCTCTGTTTAATCCTACAGAGACTGAAGGAGCTGAAGCAGAGAGAGTTTGCCCGGAATGTGTCCTCTCGTTCCAGGAAGGATTGCAAGAAACAGGAGAAGATGTTGCGGCGGCTTCATGAACTGGCCGAACAGAGGAAACAGCAAGACCAGTATGTAAAATTGAGCAGAACTTCTAATGTTTTTTAAGGGAGTGTTGCTAGTTGTAGCATAAGATCTCATTCTTTATTTATTATTTTGCAGTGTCCCTGGTAGTGGTCCTATGTTTAAACCTACCACAGTGGCAGTAGATGGAGAAAAGGGAGAAGACTCCATGGATGGCGTGCCTATGACAGTGGACACCAACACAGAGGCTATTGAAGATAAGGGAATCTGTAGTGTTAGTGGTCAAGGCTCCCCTAGAACAGGCCCGTCCATCAGCTTTAGTTTTAACAAAGCTAGCTCTTCTCCAATACCTTCTGGAGGCTCACAGGCTCCCAAAGTGAGTGTCTCCTTCTCTTTTGCTAAGAAAGCCCCAGTCAAACTTGAGACGGCTGCCGCTGTGTTTGCAGACCATGGTGAGGAGACAGTGGAAGGGGATGAAGGTCAGGAAGAGGGAGGAGAAAAGACTGGAGAAGAGGATGTAGGTGTGGCATCCACCACTGATATCCCTGAAGCAGCAGCAGCAGCAGCAGCAGGTGGAGGAGGAGGAGGAGGAGGAGGAGGAGGAGGAGGTGGTGGTGGAAGTAGTGGGGGTGAGGAAGAGCAGTCACAACCAGATGATGGGGGTTCCCTGGCCTCGACTTTGAACAAACTGAAGATGATGATGAAAAAGGAGGAAGGTTACTCTGGACAGGAACCACAGTATTACCATTATGTACCACCTGCACATTGTCGTGTCAAGCCGCATTTCCAGTTTCTGCTTTTCATGAAGGCTTCAGACCAGTGTGATAGCAAGGAGGAGGAGGAAGATGGAGCGAAAGATGAGAAGGCAGCAGCAGGTAATGACGGAGAGCAAAAACATATCAAAGTCAGCAGCTGCACATCTGAAAAAGACACTGAGAATGAACCACCACAGGCACAAAACACAAATCCCACATCAGCTACAGTTAAGGCCGAGGAAGAATCAGGTAGTGCACCTGCAGGGCAAGGTGATACAGCAGTGGTGGATAACTCGTCCCAACAAACTGATACCAAGCAAGTAATGTCCGAGCCTACAGACACAGGTCCCCGCATGCCAACTGGGCCTTTCTTTCCTGTGCTAAGTAAGGATGAAAGCACCACCTTGCAGTGGCCTTCTGAATTGTTGGAGTTTACTAAGGCTCAGCCATCCCTCTCCTACAGTTGTAATCCTCTTTACTTTGACTTCAAACTGTCAAGAAACAAAGGAAACTGGGCAAGCAAAAACAGCAAACCTGCCAAGCCAGTTAGCACTGAAGGACGAGAGGGGTCTAAGCCTGAAAACACAGACAGTACTCCTGCCACTAGTGGAGAGGTCTGCACTGCTACAACGATTGCAGGATCCAGTACAGTTCAAAAAGAACAATCATCCTTGAAAGAGCAGGGTTCTGAGAGTGAGAACAATGAGCAGAAATTACAAAGTAATGAAGATGTGTCTGCAGGGTCCAAGAAAAAGAAAAAGAAGAAGAAACACAAGAAGTCAAGCAAGCGTTCCAAACGTAAAGAAAAAGCAGCAGTGGAGGGGGAGTTAGAAAATGAGATTCCAGGAGAGAAAACTAAAAAGAAGAAGAAACACAAAAAAAAGAAAAGCAAAAATAAACCACGTAGCACTGATGAAATTGAAGCAGAGGGAGGTGATGGTAAGGAAAAAGAGAAAGACAAGGATGACAAAGATGGAGTAGCCACTGCTCAGTCATCGGGAGTAAGCACATCCAATGAAGGAGGAAAGAGAAAACGTTCCCACAAAATGTCTCAGTGGTCTGGAGTTGAGGAAACCAGTGCAGGAAAGCCTAGCTCTACAGAGGAACACAATGGTTCTAAGCGTCTTAAACCTGACACCAACACACCTGCCGCCTCCTGCTCTGCCTCAGCCCAAAAGAGCATAAGTGGAGGTCGACCTCCAAGTAGTGACAGCGAGGAGGATGGTGGATCATCCTCTCAACGTTCTCGACCAGCTCGCCGTCGCTCCACACCACCACGTGAGCAGCGAAGACACCGCAGTGACGATTCTGGACGATCAGGACGTTCACGTAGTAGGTCGTCTCGTCGAGGAGACCACAACCATAGACGCCACAGAGGTCAAAAGACACGCAGTCGATCCTACTCAAGTAGCTCTGAGCGTTCCTCAGCAGGGAGCAGTGCTTACAGTCGCCGTAGCCATAGCTATTCAGACAGTTACAGTGACTACAGTGATGAAGGACGTCGCCGCAGATCAAGAAGACCTTCCTCTGACTCAGACTATGAAAGGCGTGATAGTGGGCGATCTCACAGACGACGTTACACCCCATCATCTTCAGAAGAGGACTCCCGTTCACGTTCACGCTCACACAGCCGCAGAAAGCATCATCGACGGAGACACCAACGGAGTAGTAGTCGCAGCTCCAGTCGTAGCAGTAGGAGTAGCAGCGCTCGTTCTTACAGACGCAGCAGCTACAGTCGCAGCCGTAGCTCTGCTAGTCGTTCATCTAGCTCCACCAAGGGCTCTCCACATCGGCATGGTCACAGCCGGCGATCTGACAGCTCGGCGCAGCGGCGGGATTTCAACCGGTCACGAATCTACCGTTCTCAATCTCCAAGGTCCTCTTCCCGCACACAAACCCGAAACAGCAACTCTTCATCGGCACAAGGAACAAGAGGTGGTGGAGCTTCCTCAAAGGAGGGAGGAGGGGCAGCAGAACATCGAAATTCATTCACAGCTCGACAACTCTTGGAAAAAATCCAATCTAAAAAAGGAGGGGATGAATCTGGTACTGGCACCAAGACAGGACTCAAGATCAAGGACCCTCCACAGGGATACTTCGGGCCCAAGCTCCCCCCTGCCCTTGGAAACAAAAGTATGTTGCCCCTTTTTGGCAAGCTCCAAGCAGGAAAGAAGCCACCGTTACTTCCTCTTACACGTCCAACCGAGGGCGAAAAGTCAGAGAAAGGGAAAATTTTGGATAGTAATGAAGTTATCCTGGTAGAACCCATTCGTGAGTTTCCCCCACCTCCTCCTCCACCTCAGCCCCCAGTTCAACAACAACAGCAGCAGCAGCAACAACAAAAGCAGCAATTGGAGGAGGCTGTAACAAATGCTGCTGTGTCCGAGGAGACCAGACATCCACCATCAGACCCTCCAGCCCTTCATGAGTCTCAACCACAATATGAGCAGGATCCAGCAATGATGATGTCTCAATACCAAGGCGAACCCAGACAAGACCCCAACAATCCCATGTTGGACGGACATTTAATGGGGCCTGAAATGGGTCAGCAGCCTACTATGCACGCTTACCCTGGTTACCCTTCCAACATGGAAGATGGGGAAATGGGCATGGAACCTGAAGAGGATGGTCTTGCACCTTTAGAAAGTCAACCAATCACCTTTACCCCAGAGGAAGTGGAGAAATACAGCAAGTTGCAGCAAGCAGCTCAACAGCACATTCAACAGCAACTGTTAGCCAAGCAGGTGAAGACCTTCCCCTCAGCTGCAGCTGCTGCGGCAGCAGCTAACTTGGCAGCAGCGGCCAACCTTGCCCCTGCGCCACCGCCCCCACCAGCTACACTGCAGCCTATCCACATTCAACAACCCACAGTTTCTGCAGCTTCTGCTACCTCTATTACCACAGTCCAGCATGCCATCCTGCAGCACCACGCTGCTGCTATGGGCATCCATGCCCATAACCCACATCATCCCCACCATGCCCAGCTAGCCCAGGTGCACCACATACCTCAACATCATCTAACCCCTATCTCCTTGTCACCATTGGGCCATTCTTTGGGTCATTCACTGGGTCACTCTTTAGGACACGCCGGCTTGATTCCAGCCCACCACACTGCCTTCCTTTCAGGCCAACCTATACATATCATACCAGCCTCGGCACTCCATCACACCCCTCTTGCTCTACACCACGTCCCACATGCTGCCCTCTACCCAACTCTCTTCGCCCCTCGGCCAGCCTCTGCTGCGGCAGCGGCTGCCCTACAGCTACACCCACTACTTCACCCCATCTTCTCAGGGCAGGACCTTCAGCACCCTCCAAACCATGGCTCCTGAAAATCCATCTTCTCTCAAAGGGAGGGCCTGGCCCAGCAGTGTGCATAGCTAAAAAGTTTTAGCTAGCGGTTGACACGATCTGGCGACACACTGTCCTCTACGTGCTCTGCTACCTTAGGGTGACCTCAACAGGGCTGTTTAGGAGTACATTTAAATTGAGGACAGAATACGATCTTCTTGGCTGGCGTTTGAGATTGTAATGACCTGAACAAGAAGCTAGGTTGGCAGGTTGATGTATGTAACATCATATATATATATATATATATATATATATGTATATATATGTATGTGTGTGTGTGTGTATACATGTGTGTATGTGTGTGTGTGTATGTATGTATAATATTCATATTCATTCACATTCACACAAGGAGTATGAGTTGCAAGAGTTGGTTTATAGTCCAAGACGTGGATCTTACAACTAGGAAACCACTGGCATATTGTTTTGTTTTCTATGGTATGTTGTCAATTTTTGTTCATTTATCCAATGCGTGTAATGTATGTGTGTGTGTATGTGTGTATATATATATATATATGTATATGTATATGTATGTATGTATATATGTATGTATGTATGTATATATATACATATGCATACACACACACACACACACACACACACACACACACACACACACACACACACACACACACACACACACACACACACACACACACACACACACACACATATATATATACATATATATATATACATATATATATATACATATATCCAGAAGCTCACTGGCTGAAGCCATAATCAAGATCTTTGTTGTAGGCTTTTAGCGTGGTTTGCTACAGTTGATATGGGTGGTCTTGAGGGTCATTTTTTGAGACTTGTTTTTCTGTGTACTAAGCATTCATAAAAGTTGCAGAATTTATTAACTCGTTGTATGAATATGCAAAGATACACTTCAGCCTGCTATACAAAAGCAGGGTGTGATAAACTGATGATTGGTTTGCTGAAATATTGTAATATTTGATCATTTTCAGCTTATACCAATTATCAGAAACAGTTGTACCATACTCTGATCAAAGGGTGTCACAAAATATGAACAAGATGATTCAAATAAAAGCCATACTCAGCACTCAACTGTGTTAAGCTGTTTTTGCTGGTTGGTTGTAAATCGATATAAATTTTCCAAAAATAGTGAATGGAACAGACATCATACATGATGTCAAAAGTTTTATAATGTCACAGGCTGTTGAAACTGCATAACAGGTTACACTTTGGGATTTGAAGGTTCCCATTCCTTGTTATTGAAATTGTGAAATCTTGCACTGAAAAATGTACATTTTGAGATGCTGTTTTTGCATCTTGTAACAACTGTATGATTGTAGTATTCTGCAATAATTTTATTTTCTATTTGATTTTAAATTATTTTTCTTTTTTTGTTTTTGGAAAATGTTTTCTTTCTGTACAATTAGTTAAATGTAAATAAAGTTAACGTAGTGAAACTATGTAAAATAAAGGTTTGTAACAGGTTTAAAAATGCTAATAAAAATAATGAAATGAAAAATGGGTGGAAAAGCATATGTAAAGATGATCAGGGCTGGTACTACCAAGGTCAGGAGTGTCTTTGGAAAGTGGAGGGACAGCAGAATGTGGCAAAACTTTTGTTGACATGAATTGTACTGTAAATGGCAGCAATGACATTAGCTTTTTTAAATCCTCCTTGATGCATCAGCAAATAAAAACTTCGACTTGTAATTCTGGTGTACAGGTGTGATTCATTTATCTATGTATGTGTGTGTGTGTGTATATATATATATATTAGTATGAAAATATCCCTGCAGCAAACCATCCTTAATGGTTGCATAGTACAGCTGCATAATTTTCCATTAAGATTTCAGGTTAACTTGCACTAACATTCCAAAAAAGCCATAATTTGAACATCAGCCCCACAAGATATTTGCAATAAAACCAGGTAGATATGGAGGAAGAATAAATAAAATTCCTTCACCCTTTAATGACAGGCTATTTATTTTGCAAACCACCATGACCTGTCCTTCACTGCTTAGGAAGCGGTGAACCCCAGGAAGTGCAAACCCAGCTTCAAGCCATCAGAAGAGGACATGCCATCTGTGAGACATCTGTGCCTGAATCTGATTTCATTTTGACGAATAAAATAAGCTCTGGTAGACGTAGTAAGAACCTGATAAAGTAACATACAAAAATGTCTGTTTTGCCAGTCAAATGACAATAAAGCCTATGCGTATCCTGATCCTGACACACCAAGGAAGGTTCTGTTGACCGAGTTTTAAACATTTTAACAAAAGCATTTCAAATGTTGTACCAGAATTACTTTATTTCGATTATTGTTACGAAATCTAGTCTTTTAAACCATATAAGGTAACTTGAACTTGTAACAGTTATCTTTATTGTAGGTGTATTTGTGTAAAAGTAATATTTACTAAGGCTTTGGCAAGGTAGGCTAATTTTTCACCCCAAAGTAGTTCACCCAAATTTTACAGCAGTCTCGTCTGTAAACACTAGATGGCACTGTTGGAGGGGACTCAAAGGCCTTAGCTCTTCTGGATCCTTTATTGCAAAAATTTCACCAGGAATCATTTGAAGGAAGTAATATTCTATGTTAAGAATATTCTATGCTTTCAATTACCGCTGCTTACAGAGGTGAGATTTTAAGACCTTAAAATCAGTGTTTGGTGGATATAAGTATTAATGGCTGCATAAATCTGTCACATCTACTCACTGAGTCTGTGTGACATTGACTACAGTGAAAAAGAGGTGCAGGTGACTCTTTTAGTTAACTTTCACATTGTTTTTTTACTAATAGTATTTTATCCTCTTGGTCAACACAGGAATTTCAAAGACAGAAATGATGTATAACTGTTGCAGGAGGATATTGTTGAGGATTATGCTGCTGGGGTCTTGAGCATGTGTGAATGTGCGCATACAGCGTCAAGATCCATGCAGCAGATGTCCAATAAGACGTCTCATTTCCTGTTTGCCAGAGGCTGTGGCTCCTGTGTAGATCCACGCGTACACGCTCACACTTCAGCGGCATGAAACAAGTGTAGAGTTTTACATTTCAGGGCAGCTGAATGCTACTTGAGTTTATTGCACAGAAATTTATATGTACAGGTTAGAAGCGTTATGAACAATGCAAGTACAAACGAAGCACTGAGTAACCAAACATTTTTGGTTTGTTGTCCAGAAGGTGGCAATGAAGAGCCAGATAAAAGACCGATTCTCTAACCATTATGCATTTTAAATCTAAGTGTCTTTAATTATTATTTGCTCTAATACTTCTAGAATACCAGCAAGAATAAAGGTTTTAGTTCAGTCTAGACTCCAAAATAAAGAGCAGTCACACAAACTTACTGCTTATTTCAGAATCAACAGAGGAAAGTTACGAAAGGATTCAATGTTTTTAAAAATACAGTTGAAGAAGAAAGACTAGAGACACAAAAGATTAGTGATGTTGAGAGTGGCAGTCATCCTGCAAAGAGGCAGTTCTGTGATTTTCTTTCAGCACACCTGTGCATTTTTCATAGATGTGATGCATGTGGCATGAAAACCGGAATGAACCACTGACGCCATCGAGCAGCAGGGTCGGCTAAAGCTGGGAGAGTTCAGCTAAGGTATTTCACCACCAGGAACATGACAAAGCAAGTAGCCAGCATTCCAGCCATCATGATGAACTTGTCCTGCGATGCTCGCTTTTCAATCAAACGCATGACTGTGTTCGACAAACCCAACATGTTTGCGACATCCAACATCTTTTTATGGGTACCCTAAAAAACAGAAAGTGTGGAACGTTACAATAAATCTCTGATTTAAAAAAAAAAATTGCAGTTTTCGAATAGTACTGTTTCCTCTTTGAATACAGTGAGCAACAGATTAACTTTCATTCACCCAGTAAAATATCTGAGGTACGGCAAAAGCACAGGCAGAGACGGTCTCTCGCGCTCTGTGATAATCAGAGGAGCTTCAGGAAGAGCACACGCTCCTCCCTGGAAACACACAGTCAGTGTCTATATGTGCATGCATGACCTCAAACCACTGGTTTCATTGTTAGCTAAAACTGACATGTTTCGCTTAATTCAAACAGTGGAAATAAAACACAAATATGATGAAAAAATTTGAAATGTTGCATTGGCAATTAAATTAAATAAAATAAGTTGAAATACTAAGATCACTAAAACAGAAATAAAAGTAATGAAAAATAAATAAATACAAATAAATGAAAAAAAAGGCAAAATCAAAGATACTAAGGAAAATTAAAATATAAAATGAAGCCTAAATCTAAATATTACTATTAACTACTATAATAGTATGTAAATAATACTAAAATAACGCTGACACAACACTCCAACACCTACTGTTAAAATAAACAAGGTTAAATTAAATGAACACACTGTTAATTTAATTGAAAACGGATATATTGATAGTGTTACTTATTGCTGTCTACATTTGATTTTGTATTATATCAGCCATCAGCACTTTATCAACAATCAGTCGAGCGCTATTTGAAACACCCTGATAAGAGAATGGAAAAAATTCCCCTTCCTGGTCTAGAGTTGAATCCGCCCTGTGTTGTGTGCGTCACACACACACCTTAAGCGTGCTCCTCTGGTCTCTCAGGCCATTAAGGATGCTGGAGCCAGAGCCCAGCAGGTCGTCCATTCCTCTGTGAGCGTTTTGTAGACTGCTACTAAACTGCAGGGTTTCATCAATAGGGATGGAGGTGTCTGCATCCTACACATAAAAAGCACACAGCACTGTCAAAATCAAAATGCCTTCTTTGTAGTGTGATGTACGTTTATAGACTGATGAGTGATGGAGAAAGAGTCTTGGCAAAAACTACGCAGTAGAACGTGTGTGTGGTCTACTGACGTTTGTTGTGAAGCTTCGGCTCATCAGCTCCTCTCTTTCCCTCTCCTGAGCCTCGCGAGCGTAACGTCTGTGCTGGAAGTTCCTCAGGGCTGTCTGGAGATGCTGCACATCATATTTCAACTGATCAACACGCCTACAGAAAGAAAAACACAGTGTGTCTTTCAGACCACACAGCAGACCGCAGGCCTTGTTTGGTTGATGCAACAGTTGTAGACTACCTGCTCGTTTATATAGAAAGAAGCTTCGCATTCAATAACAGACAAAATTGAAATTCAAATAAAACTTCTCACATTTTATTTACTCCACTCAAGGCTCAACAATACAAAGGCTCAGGGCTAATGTAAAATCATTTTCATATTAAAATTACATTTATTTTTGAAAAATGATTTTAATATCACATTGCCAAAAATAACATTTATTAAAAATAAAATGTTTTTTTTTTTTATTATTGTTTTTTGTAATGATCACATATAATCGCAATTATCACATTTATTTTTCAAAATTATTTAAAAATGTTGCAATTATTATACATAATAATTAGTGTTGGGCAACGATTAATTGTGAATAATCACATCCAAAATAAATTGTGTATTGAATATAAATATATACATTTTCAAAATACATACTGTATGTGTCTTTAAATATACATAATATATACACAATACACACACACACATGTATTATATAAACAAAACTTTTATTTTCGATGCAATTAATCGTTGCCCAGCACTAATACTAATTCTAATAATGGTAACATTACTAAAAATCTAATTTATATTTTATTCAAAATAGTTTGTTATTATATATAAATGCTATTATTTAAAAAGTACTATTATTTATTCAAATCATGATCATATTCCTAAAAATGCTTTTTTTTTTTTTTCAATTATATAAAATCTTTTTGAAAAATGGAAAAATGCAAAATTTAGTTGAAGGGTCAATGAAAATATTTACAGGACAAATACAAATTTGAACTAATGGGTTGACTGTGCCAGCAGACTAAATCCTTATTTCGGAGCTGTTTTGACTAAATACATAAAAACATGTACGGTATTGGAACAGATAAAGATATAACTATCAATTAAATGACAAAAGTGCCCAAAGAATTCACATTGTTAGACTTGTGTGAAAAGCTTCTGTTGTTTCTGTATAGCGTGTTTGAGATCATCCACACACACTGTCATAAAGACACTCTTCAAGAAGAGTCTGTTCTTTACGTTATTCGTTGTTTTGTGAGTGAGTGTAACAGGTGTGTTGGCCTCAGGTGTGTTTATGCAGTGCTTTAGCCGGGCTTTGCCACACACGGCAGGAATGCTGGTGATGACGTGACTGCAGACGGAATGTTTTCACTGGATCCCACTGCCACGGGGCGCATACAACACAAACACTCCTCACCTTCATCGCCTCACATTATTCTTCATTCGGCAGAGGCTCGTTCATTCAAAACAACTTACATTATGTTTTTACTACAAGGACGAAGCAACTCAAGTTCTTATGGGTTATGTCATGGTAGAGACGATTGCAGAAGCTCATGAATCCCCTGATCTTTGAACCTACAACGTTTAGGTAGCCACCCATCCACCAATACTATAGTCCAGCTTCCACATACTCTGGTTAATGATTACAGATCAAATTGGATACTAATTTAATCTTCTGACAGGAAGGATATTTTGCTCTAGTTGCCTATCCTCCTGAAAACAACCTCAGATCAAGACAAGGACTGGACCTTTGCATGATTCAATAAGGCACTAGTGGATATTTCTACTGATGCACTCACAGTTTGGCATTTTGGCGGCGGTTTGGCGGCTCTTTACTGGCTAGCATCTCAAGTCGCTCCAGCTGATTAAAGATTTGATCAATTCTTGCTTGAAGTTCATTTTCAAGTACTGCAGGAAAACACAAGAATCAGAAACATAACACAAATAGGAATCATGTATCAAGTACATCACAAAATACTTAAACTAAAATTCAAGTTTGGGGTCTGTAAGATTTATTAATGCTTCTGAAAGAAATCCCTTATGCCCATTAATGCTGCAGTTTGTTATTGTGATTTATTATAGCATTTTAAAATGACTGTTTTCTATTTTAATAGATTTTAAAATGCAATTTATTCCTGTGATGCAGTGCCACATGATCCTTCAGAAATCATTATAATATGCTGATTTATGGCTCCAGAAACATTTATTAGTATCAATGTTGATGCTTTACAATCAATTTAAGCATACTTGCTGAGTAAAAGTATTAATTTCTTTTAAAATAAATCTTAAAGACACCAAACCTTTAAATAACAGTGTATGTACACTTCACGTTTAAAAAAAGAAAAAGGTTCAAATCAGGGATGCACCAATGTTTACATTTTGTAATACACATTTTAATTGCTACAAGTGAATTTAGGCATCACAACATTATAATGTACACAGTATAAAAATGGATTTCTTTCTGAGATTTGCAAAAGCTTACATTTAACGGCGTTATTAAACTCTTAAATATCAACCTTAAATGAGTGTTAGATGGCCACAAAAATTATCTTAATGTAAAAGTAAGGGGAAATGAGGACATTTATTTCATTATAACAAATGCATGTACTAAGCTGCAATGAGTATATGAGTATAAGTATCAGGCGCAGAGAGAGAACCAAGCATTGACAAGCAGAGCCGCTGATTGGGAATGAGCGCCGCTTCCTTGGAGAGAACTGCAGACTGGTGGGAAAGTTTTATCACACATGCAGTCTGCCCTGACCCCCACCCTCTGAGACAATGCAATCTCACACTCGCTCACACACAGACAAACCTATGCATGCGTTATGCATCCTTCCCGCCTATGACATCTCTTATGATGTCACCGGTATGGGTAGGAGACGGTTATCTTATTCAGACTCACCAAAGAGCCACAACACCACCTCAAACACACACACACCACAGCACTCCATGAGTCTCCATGCCCCCACCCCATCACTCCTCCCTGTCCTTCCTGCCGTGGCACCAGCCTGGCTCTCTGCATAAGCTCCACCTCTACAGAACAATCAGCTGCTCAGTGGCACCACGAGGACTCGGCCTGCCGCTCAAAGCAGATCGCTTGGACCCAGTTTATTTATTATCCGATCACGGATGGAAAATACCTGGGTAAATGGGGTCTCATTTTTGCAATATGATCACTGAAACCATATTAGGAGGTCATGGACAACATGTAGTGGATGTCATGGCGTTTATGTTAATCGAAAATGCTAATCAGTACACATGTGTAAATAAGGCAAAGAGACAGCTGCTAACTGATCTCTGATGGGTTTCCCAAAAGCACTGTAGGCCTAAACCAGGCATCTTCAAATCTGGCCCACTCCTGCAGAGTTTAGCTCCAACCCTAATCAAACACACCTGAGCATGCTAATCAGAGTCTTCAAGATCATTAGAAAATCACAGGTAGGCGAGTTTGATCAGGGTTGGAGCTAAACTCTGCAGCAGATTGGCCCTCCGGGGAAAGATTTGAGGAACCCTGGCCTAAACCGATATGGTCTCTACAGACTACTTGGGTTTACAATTTTTTGGGAAAAACAACCCTGGACTGGATATGTGTCACATTAGAATAACTGGTGTTACGTCTTGCACTTTCTTAGTGCTTTAATATGTTGCAAAAGAATAAAGATGCAAATTTATATAGTGATTAAATATCAACAAACAGCTGAGAGTAGGATAATCATGTAATTACGTTAATTATAACTATACGTTAATAGAAATGGTTGGTTGTATTTAAGTTTATTGCCATATCAGCTTCACAGACTACTTAACAGTAGATTCAAATTCAACAAAAAATAAAAAAATTTTTTTTTTTAATTCTACTTTTTATTTATACATAACTCCATAAAAGCTTCTTTAAATATATTGTGATGAAAATTGTTAAATTTTACAAAATGAGTCCTTCAAAGTTTGTCCAAATAAAAAATATATGTCCTTGTGGTCTTGCATACGTTGGTAAAACATCAAGACAATTACGTACTCGTATTAGTGAACATCGCAGTAATATTAGAACTGGAGACATGCGTAGTCCTATAGCGTCTCATTTTAGAAAAGTAGGCCATAACGTCAGTGTTTTACAATATATTGGTATAGAGAAGGTAAAAAAAAACCCAAGAGGAGGTGATTATGAGAAAAAATTATTACAGAGGGAATGTTTTTGGATTTATACTTTAGATACTTTATCACCGTTAGGGTTGAATGAGGATTTTGATATTAAGCCTTTCTTATATTGATTGAATTATGTCTTTATTTGTTGTGTGTGTGTTTATATGTATGTAATTTATTGTGTTTTTTTTTTTTTTTCCTCTGTGTCACATGACTTGTATCACTTGTCACATGTGTTTTGTGTATGGGCCTAATTAAGGTGATTAACCTGATTCTATTTAAAGTCGACTTGGCTTATATTTGGTAATGTGCCTGATGAAGACCTGTGGGTCGAAACGTTGCTTATAATAAATTAGTCTGGAACAGCTATTTTTCAGTGTGCGAACTTCAATTCTTTTGTTTCCAAATAAAAAATATTGTCTCGTGTGATTAAAAATTGGGCAGACCAAAAACATGTTTTACGATCAATGTAGTGCTAAAATATTGACATTTTGGTGGTTCTTCGCCCTTCATTAAACACCCATGAATCAGTCTGGTGTGACCTACATGACACCTTGTGCAAACAACTGGATTTAAATGTAAAGTAAATTTAAATGTGAAGTAAACAATGCTGTTTCAAAACAGCTTTACAGAAAATCATGATGTTACCATTTATAATAGTTTAATATCTTCATGCCTTAGAGTCGCATTTAGCAGATCAGAGCTGGAGAGATAATTTAGTTTACATTCTGCGATGATATAAAACAATCAAGCTGTTCAGATATTGTATATAGTATTTACATGTGTACTGTAAGTATCTGGTAGATGCATATTTTTTCCCACAAATTATTATTTCAAATAATTTGTTATTTTGACACTCTTCCCATTCTGCTTGCCATTTATCTAATAAACACAGTTCAATTAAGGTCTGGAAACAGAAATGGTAAGCTCAGAAACTACTAATATGGAATAATGAAGCTGCTTTTGGATGATATACATACTCAAACCACACTGCCCAGCTCTAATTGTCTTTATGTTTTGGAGTACGTGTCCTATTTGAATCCTGTCGTCTCTGTGACTGATTGAGGATCTTTATTCACACACACACACACACACACACACACACACACACACACACACACACACACACACTTACAGTGGACTGACTGTCGGTCTGTTGTCTCCAGTCGTCCCATGTGAGACTGAACCTCCTGAATTTGTCTGTAAGTTAAAGACATGGATAAGTGAGAAGAGAGAGGGAGTTAAATACACTGTACATGATTAAAGTCATTATTCAATGAATGAATGTTAGACACATCAGGGCCCTATGGATATCCAGCTATCTAATGAGACGTCTGCTGTCAGACAGATAATAGCATTATACAAGCTGTACCTTACTTACAGTACAACCACGCGTTTGATTAATTAAACCAGCTGATAGGCCGTAACGAAAGCATAATATCAACGAAACCTCCTTACTGAGAGTCATAAACAGAAAATATAAAGAGGATGCTTATAACATCATCTTCACTTAACAGATGTTGTCAGACCAAATCAGCTTATATTCTATTTCCATACAATATATTCCAAAGAGCCCTTTATTTGTTAACCTACATGTTACACCGAGCTTATGAAAACGAAAGATATCTGAGCATTAAATAGTTATGTTTACTGGTAAGCTAGCTAAATTATAAGGAGTGTGAACAAACTCACTTATTAGTCTGATGGTAAAGCGTCTCCATGTTCAGTGACGGTTAAGGAGGCCAGTAAAAACACTGTAAAATGTCTTTAAAGGAAAGTTATGCAATGTTTTATTTCCTCCGTTTCGTTTAGTTTCACATATCGCTATCAAGCATACACGTCACCAGGAAAAAGG
This sequence comes from Acrossocheilus fasciatus, assembly GCA_036784905.1. Taxonomy (NCBI): domain Eukaryota; kingdom Metazoa; phylum Chordata; class Actinopteri; order Cypriniformes; family Cyprinidae; genus Acrossocheilus; species Acrossocheilus fasciatus. Next base: position 2,696,914 of record JAXUIB010000029.1, on the reverse strand, counting down.
ACCTCTTTTAGGCGCCCTCTCCGCCTGACTGAAAACACACCGCGAGCAGAAAGAACAGCGCCTGCAGTGGCGGAAGGGATTCAACAGTAGACCTACTATTTCAGTTTAGTTAGTTAGGATGGTATTCAACATTGCTATTTTTTTAGATAGTTAGTAAGACAAATGTTGAAACGTTTTCAGAACTACAATAATAGGCTATAAATGATAGAAAACACACAACCAGGGAGAGGCAGACTAATAGGTAATTATAAAAATAAGTGTAAAGATTTGCATATAGATAGGCTACAGTCTTAATGGCTTTTTTAGTATTGGAATAAAGAATAGTCTTGAAAGTAGCTAAACCAAAAATTAAACCATCAACCAGAATTAAATTAATAATAGCCTACAATATTAGGTCTATTATATTTTATTTGAGGCGACATTAGTAAAAGCGGGTATTATTCTTCAGTCCTAATATATAGTCTATAAGGAATACATCTATGTCTGTGAATTAATTTTGACAAAAAGATTTTACCTTTACTTATACAGTTCTCTATAAAGGTACAATGAGACTAAATGACACGCCTTTATGCTTATTACTAATTCCTCATCAACAATAGAGATAATTTGTAAATTAAACATGAACTGAAATTTTAAATATAAGATGCACACCATTAACTAATTACAGAATAATACAAAAGTTACAAAAATAGCTAAAATTCCGAAAGAGACATAAAAATAGACATAAAACATAACAACAAAATTTTGTCCCTGTGCAAAATCACAGCCCTGTATTTTGGTGGGAACTATAGGCTGATTATAGGGTTAACTCTTTGTAAGGAAGAGCTGAATGTTTAGATTAGAATGTGAACAGCAATTAGCAACTAGCTCTGATCTCAAACAATGGGAGTTAAGGTAGGCTGTTTTTCCAATAAGATCTCTTCATTCAGAAATCTGTTCCATAAAGCCCTTTAAGTGACAGCTATTAATGTAAACCTTAATCCCATTCATTATTTATGTGAAACATGAATCATGCAGCAATTGTAATTTTATGAAAGCAAATACCATCATTCTTATAGTATGGTTACAGCTTGAGGCCTGGGGTAAGGTGTGTCAACTTTCATCCCTTGATGGAGCGTCAGTGACAGGAAGAACATAATGACAAAACTTCTTGGGGCAAGATTTTGTCAACTCCTTTCGCTCGTCCCAACTTTGTCTAATTATGTTGGTTTCCGCAGCCTTGTATCTGAACACATCAGTCTGATCTGGTGCCTCCCATGCCCGGAGACACAGACGCAAGAATAATGATATCAAAATTTCCAAAAGGGAGACAGACAGACGAGGTGGATGTTTGTTGACCTGTTCATCACAGTTTGAAGAGAATGAGTGGATGAAAGTGACATTGATTTCGCTAAATTGGGTTTTTTTGCCCTGTGGTTAAACCTCAACAATGTCATCACTGAATTCTCTTGAGACAGGTCTGTGTGTATGTGTGTGTGTGTGTGAGAGAGAGAGGGAGAGAGAGAGAGAGAGAGAGAGAGAGAGGGAGAGAGAGAGAGAGAGAGAGAGATGCGTAAAGAATAAGACATGTCAGTTTCATACAAAATAACACAGCCAGATTATTCATGGTTACACCTTTTTTATAAACTATGTTGTAATTAAGGTGTTTTTATTCAAATGTACACCTGACATTCTTAAAAAGTCTTAAACCAAGGGGTCAAGAACTGCCTTCATTTTTTTATTTTGTGCTATTCTCTGAGGTACACTATAATGTTATCAATTTTTTTTTTTAAATCAAAATACATCATAAATTAGAAGTAATAAGCTATTTTCTGTCCTGTTTTTAACCCCCTCATCAGAACACTCTGTTTGAATAGACGTGACTAAGAACTCAGTAAATATCAATCATAAATACAATAGATATCAAACGACTTGAGAACAAAGGACTGTGTTCTTACTGATGCAGTCTGGCATTTCATTAAAAGTAAAGTTCATCAGATAAAGTTTTTCATTTGGTTTCTGAGTAGACCTGCGTTTTCCGTTCTCGTTATTTACACAACATGCATGAATCAGTGGGCAGGGCCAAACAGGCAGCGATGTAGAAGCAGGCGTTGATCTTCTTCTGTGGAGGTAGTGCTTATCCACACTATTACATCATAATATAACAAGAAAGTTTTGAGATCTGAAACTTACAGAATGTTTTTATAGCACAATGACGGCTTATATATCAAAGGATCAAGGGAATTTTGATTTCACAGTTCATGACTCCTTTTATTTACACATGACAATAAGATTGACATAATGCCTAGCATGAAGCTAAAAGGGTGGAAATAAATAAATTAACAGGATGTCTGTTAGAGAATCAGCTTACACGAGAGTGTCAGTTTGAGGTAGTTTACATTTTCTGGTTTGTAATTAAAACATTTTTGTGTGCAACATGTAAATATGTTTTGTTGTTGTTGCTGTTGTTTTTATGCAGGTTTCATTTATTTATTTATTTTTACATAAATTTTATTCTAAAAAAAAAAAATGTTGCTGGTTACTTCCTACTTCATAAAAAGTCGTAATTATGAGTGGGAAACTCTGTTTTTTTTTTAAGCCAAGTCAAAAAAAAAAAAAAAAACAACAACAACTAACCAAATAATATTATGATAAAAAATGATATTTATATAACATTTATATTTACAATATTTATATTTATATTTAAAATGTATATTCATAGCACATTGAATAAAAACATTTATTCATCTTTATTCATCATTATCTTGTTGCATTTTATGCAGAAAAGGTTTGCTTGTTCCAATGAAAGTTATTTGAATGCATAAGACTCTGCAATTATGACTTTACAATTCATTACAGTTTTTCTGGATTGCTAACACACTATAACTGATTCATTTGCCCCATTTTTCCAAACCATACATACAGTTCTCGAAACAAAGACATGTTTCTCAAAACTTTTAACACATTTCACCTGTTTGCACACACGTTCCAATTTGCTCAGTGTTTTCTGCAAAACTCTACACAAAAACGCCATCATTTTGCTTGTTTAACCATGTTCTCATTTAGAAAACTCAAACACACAATATAATTAACTCAAACATCAAAAAATGAACACAAACAGCACATGTTTATCCCTGTGTGAACATTCAGTAGCAAAACTGATGACACGCAGGTCAGAATCTCAGGATGATATGAAGAAGAGCACAGGTGATTATGTGTTTTGGAAAATGAATCCTGGTAGTGGGAGACAAAGAGGAATAGGAGGAGAAAAGAAAAATGAAGGGGATGAGGTCAAAGGTCATTGGTTCCTGATGAAATACAAAGCACTATAGTTGACCACGTTCTTCTGCATGGACTGATCATGAGGGACGTTGGCCTACAGGCTCATCTACAAGGTTTCAATACTACTGACACATACAATATAATTACAGTACATAGCAGCAGTACTTCAGATGAGAGAACTTTCATTATTCTATGTACAGTAAATACTGTAGCACATGTTGTACACACTCAAACTCATTACTGTTGAATTGATTTGTAGCCAAGTAGTCCTTACATCTACTCTATTTGTGCAGAACTGAGAGACGACTGTCCAGGGGAGGCAGAGAAGTCTCTTTTCAGAAGACTAAGAAACTGCTATAACAAATAAGGATACTACCAATACTGTGATGCAATTTGGCTGAGGATGCTGAATGAATGAATGAATTTATTTATTTATTTATTCATTCTCAGTAACTGACAGTATAGTCTAGTGTGTGTTTATATTCAGTTGTGTGGTCTTTGAACTTTTCTCTTCTAGTGCTTTTCATCTGCTGTAAGATATCTTTACAGTCGTGTAATGAAAGTAAACTTTTCTTAAAGTTTATTGCTGAATTTTACTGTATCTGCACCCCTTTATTTATGCCGTATACTGTAACAGACATTGACTAGCAAAAGGATTCCTGTTTCCCAAAAGGAGGTTTTTGTAACAGTGTTTTGAATTGATCTCACTAGTGTTCTCTAGACAGGAACGTAGTCTGAGTATTTGACAGGTTTGTGTATCATCTGAGGCCAAATTTTGAGTCTGACAAAAGAGAACATGTTTTTGACTAAACTATTTGATTTTGACCTGGAAGTCTGAAGTTTGCACAAGTTGGTGTGTAATTTTGAGATTGTGTTTATAGTTGTCAGAAAATGGTGAATTGTTTCATGAATTGTGTGTTAGCAATCGAGAAAAACTGTAATATAACCTTCCCAGGTGGACTTGAGTTACAATTTTCAATTACAATTATTTACAATTCACCTCACTTCTGCTGTGGTGAAAGAAAGAAAAAATAATATGATTCCATCTTCAAAAATTGTGAATTTAGTATCTTTTCCAGTACATCTAGCCATTCTTCTGTCTCTTAGAGGTCTACTGTGGTCACGTGTGTGTAATTATAGGTGTCTGTACGTG